>JAQGAW010002233.1:0-15808 GCA_034698025.1 Phthiracarus crinitus | reverse complement strand
TAGCTGTAAAGTCGTTAGCGGTATTGCATTAGCGGTATAGTCGTTAGCTGTAAAGTCGTTAGCGGTATTGCATTAGCTAAAAAGTCGTGGATCCTGAGCCTCCGGTTTGGAATCCAAAAAGTTAGAACCATTTACCCGAACCTCTCAAAATTTAAGCTTCACTCTATATAGGAATTAACACCATCACTAAAATGAATAAAACGTTTCATTATTTTTTGGAAAAAAGTTATTGTGATTTATCATTATGAGTGTTCATTCTCTATGTTGTTTAATAATTAATATATTACATTTTTATAATAAAATCTTTGAGTTATTGTTAAATTTAACGCATAGCTTTCAAAATCATAATCATTTCAACATCGCTATTAAATTTACCGTTAATTTGTATGTTAATATTTTTAAAGTAAATATTTTCTATAATTGACTTTAGAAATAAGAATAATCTTATAAAAATAAAATTTAAACTAAATGTTTAATATATAATATAATAAATTCTGTTTCGTTTCTCTCTCTCTCTCTCTCTCACAAAGTTGATTGATATGCAAAATTATTTATGGTTTAATTGTATAAAATTAATTTTTTTGCTGGCCTTTTATATATTATTATTGTATTCAATAATAAAAATTGACTGATACTTGACTCGTAAAATGAATTACTGGACTAAAATTGTTATAAAAGTACTGAAACAAATTTTATTTGGAAAAATTTACACGAAAATATTTATGACTATAGTTACAAAAAGGTGTCCAGTGGTGATTGAAAATTTAGTTCCATTACCGTGGAATGGTAGTGGAATTGAGATTTGTCCCGGTAATTGAGTTAAAAAATTGAGTTTGTCGGTAGTGGAACGGTAACGAGTTTTTTTGCTAACGGTAATGGAATGGTAGTGTTTTTTTTAAAATTCTAGAAATATAAAATCAAAAAAACTTTTAATAATTTAATCAGTTTTCAACATAAAAAATTTTTAGGAATTAAAATATCTCTTTAAAAACAATAAATATTTATTATAAACGAATAAAAAGTTTTTTTGTTATACTTAAAACCATTTATTATTCAAATGAGTCAAAAAAATTAAAAATTTTAAGTTGCGGAACGTTAATAAGTGGAACGGTAGTGGAATTGAAAACACCCGCGGTAATGGAACGGTAATGGAATTAAAAATCAAATTATTTTTAATCATTAGTGTCCAGTGTTGATCTCTTATTTTTACAAAATTAATTATAGCTAGTGTTGTTCAATTTTAAATTTTTGATTTCAATTGTCTTTCGCTTTTGCTTTTCAAATTTTTTTATATTTCGCTTACTTTCACTTTCGCTTTCAAACACAATTTTAATTTCAATTGACTTCCACTTGTGCTTCCGAAAATTTTTTTCAATTTGCTTTATTTCACTTTTGCTTTTCTTTAAAAATTACATTTCAATTGTATTTCGCTTTTGCTTGAAGTGAAAGTTTTATTGAAAATTTAATTTAACTTTTGCTTTTTTATTTCGCTTTTTCATATAATTTTCAAAGAAAAGGAAAATTAATTTATTATTTCCTTTTGCTTTCACAATTTTAATTTCAATTGTATTTAACTTTTGCTTTCTATTTTAAATTAAATTTAACTTACTTTCGCTTTTGCTTCCATAACATTTTTTAATTTAACTCACTTTCACTTTCGCTTTTGTTTATATATTTTATTTCAATTGTCTTTCACTTTCGCTTAAGCGAAAATAAAAGTCAAAGAAAATTTCGCTTTTGCTTTTAACTTTCAAAAAGCGAAACAACACTAGTCTAAACGTGCGAAATTTTTCACCATTAAGTAAATCTTGAGGTTTAAACTAGACTATGTAATCGAAAAAAAAATTTAAGCCCGAGGGGGCCCATTACAAACTCTAGTTTAAACGTTAATAACTGTAATTTTGCGATTGATTTTCATGCTATAACTTTCAGTGAGTCCATCTGTTGACGAATAATTTTAAAATACGTCCTGATTACTATGGTCGAGCTAGTGCGTTTATAGACAGATAGACGGACAGATTGACGGACAGACATCCCAAATCCATTAGCTGACTTTTAAAAGTTAGCTAATAAAAAACTTATTATTTAATAAAGCTTCCGGCGGTGCGTTTAAACCTCGGTTTTTAACGGTTATATTGCGGTTTGTATTTATGAGATTTATGATGTTTTTGGCGGTTAAAAATTTTAAGAAAAAACAGCTGTTAAACCGCTAAACCGCCAATAAGTTTTTTAGAAGATATTTCTATTCTAGATTTTTATGAAAGTTACTAAAAATGATAATGGATGATTGAAAGCATTATATTTATACCTTTTATTAATAATTACATATAAATAATACTAAATAAACAACTTTTAAATCATTTGTTGTAAGTAATCAGTAAGGCTGTGAAAAATCGGTTAGAAAAGTGTTAAACATCGCTTTTAGTACTACAAGAGAAACCCGCGGTGATTGCTACCCACATCTAACACTTACAGCCCATTACTCTATTATGATCTTTTAGAAAGATTCATTAAATTAAACAAATTAATATTAGTTATTACTTTTATTAAAAAGCGAATTAAAGTTAGACATTAACAAAAACAAATGAAAACATGTGTTATAAACAATAATTTGCATATTTGATAAATTTAACGTCACAGTTCACTATTAATCGTGAAAAGTTTGTTTTAAAAAGTTGTCGACTTAGTGGTGCTAAATTATAGCGATATTACGGTGACGTTAACATAGAGTATATGTATTTATGTCACGTGATTATTACGTGTTAACTGCAATGTAAACAAACATAACAGACTAATGAAACTTATTATAGTATATCTACCGAATTCCAAACTCTCAGTTGCCATCCATTTCACTGGTAATTTACATTTCGTATTATCGAACAGTTATAATAACTACTTTCATAAACATCTCTCGATAAACCAAAATCTGCTATTTTAACGCACAAATTCCTATCCAGCAAACAAATTTCGATTTTTTGACTTTAACCACGCCCACACGGCCTTCTGCCCTTCGGTACCACTTTCCACGACCACTGTTAGGTCACTGGGGTATACTGTAACTCGAATTATATGAAATATCGGCCATTTTCATTGGTTCGCCATTTTCCTATGCTTTAACATTGGTGGAAACGGAACCTGAACAATCAGCTATATCACTACTCCATATATTAGATATAGCAGATACAGTATATCACTGCATATAGTGACATATTAACATAATGTCATATAATATCATATATAGTTATATTATAGGTAAGGTATGTACCCTATATGTAAGCCACGCCCACCGACATAAGCCCCGCCCCCTCTAGCTCCTACCTCGTCGCTGATTGGGCCCCGTATAACGCCGATCTCTCTACTAAACAAAATAAATAACATTACATTAATTTAATATTTACCCGAAAATTCTTTTGTTAACAGCAGATGTTTTGCATTGAATTCTTTTTTTATAATCAGCGATATTTATTAAACTATCACTGATCCCTTCAAAATCAAAGTCTCTGCTATAAATTGTAACTATAGTTCCACCAGACAGTGGACCAGATTTAGGGTAGAAATCAATAATTTTTGGTGGAAACTTTTCAGTTGGGATATCTGTTAACGAGTCTGGATTCAAAGCTGATCGAAAATCACTTTCATACCATATTTTAGTTCTATTTGATACATACCAGTGTACTACTGTATCTGTCATAAAAAATATATAATTAATAAATACATATTTATCACGAATAAATTAGATAAATAACTAAGAAAATTCATTATTATTTTTTAAAATTTTAATATAAAAATTAAAAAATTATTAATCAGATTAAATAGTAATAAATATCAATGAATAAAATAACTGAATTTTCGCAACGTTTCGACTAGACAAACACTTCTAGTCATCATCAGGCGACTTATGCTGTTTTAATTTATTTTAAATAATTAAAAATTAAAAAATTTATGACAATAGGACACAACTGAACTTCACAAAACTAAAAACTTAAATGAAAATTATATCAATAGCTCTATGTGTTGCTAACAGGACTTGTAAGGATATTCGATTACGGGACTGGATATCTGTAAATAAGTTACGCTAAATTTCCTTTAAGCTGAAATTTAAATACCGAATAGTTTAATGTAAAATAATAAACAAGTCTTGTTAGCAACACATAGCTATTGAGATATTTTCATTTAAGTTTAGAATTAAAATTATTGATATTAATTTATAAATACAATCTCATTTGAATGATAAATTTATTAATCATTGAGGAAACACTAAGAAATAATTTAATTAATATGTTTCTCTTGTTTCATCTAATTTATATGACACTTTTGTCGTAATTAGTATACTAATTATTGATTATAAGCCGATAAAAATATTTAAAATAATTTTTATAAAAATAATTTAAAACATTAACTTTACTTTAACTTTGCACTCAATTTTCATCATTTAATTATTATACAATTATTGAGATCAATTAGATCTGAATTTATTACTTAATTCAGTTCGTGTGCTTCACTTTTATGTACTCTTCTGGTTATTGGCATATTATTTTAGAAGATCATGTTAAATAATTTAATACAAGTTAAAATAACATTTCGATCGCTCATATAATAGCATAATCCATATAAAAGAATGTCACATGGAATTAATCAGTCATACCTTATTTATGGAATGATAATTACTCTATCAATCATTTATTGAGAAATAAAAACATTCATTAATAAACAATATCTGTATAATAGAAATAACTTGAGATTAAAGTTTCAAAAATTAAATCAATAAAATATTTTAAATGTGATCTGTTATTAAATTTATTAAAGATTATTTAAAATATTATTATTAATCCATCCAATGAATGGTGATATTGATGTAAATGTCATGTCAGAATATCCAACGCATTCTTGATTACCGGTGCGCTGTATACCTATAAGTACAGCTCTACCGTTTACATACTGGACTAGAGGTCCACCTGAATCGCCCTTAAATAATGTATAGAAAAGAATTAAAAATATAATAATATTTGACAAAATCATATATTATTAATGATACTAATTCTTAGTTTTACTTACTCCACAAGTTTGTCCATCAATAAGCTTTACAAAATCTGTATATATTAACATACCATTCTTTGCATAATTATCTAATTTAAATTTTGTCATTTTTAATCTATCGTTATGAGGAGTAAAGCTTAACCAACTCTTTTTACTCTTAAGACCCCAACCAGAAAATACTGCTATTTCTGAATAATCCATTTCAAAACCTTTTGCGGGCAAACAAACACTATTAGTTCTATATAAGTTTATTTTGATTTTTGTTAACAATTTAATTAAAGCCACGTCGAAAAAATTAAACTCTTGGTATCTTTCATTAATAAAATACTTTTCTACGTTTTTTGATCCAAAGATGATCTTTTGGAAAAATCATCGATTCCAGCATAAACTGTAATATCGTCAAAAGCAACGCTATTCAAAAAATAGTGATTAATTATGTAATAATTTTATTAATGCTATTTTTATCCCATAAATTAGAATCAAATAAATGTTAAGCATTGTTCAACAATTAATAGCATTGAATGTAAAGTTATGTGAAGCAAAATATCGAAACATTTTTAAGAACAAAAAGTTCATGTGTCAGTAGTTATTTGTTTTAAAACACTGAACAGATTAAATCGAATTAAGTAGTGATATTTAAATTATAGTTTTATTTGGTTATATGAATTAAACTTGCAAAATATTTCAGTACCGGACAGGATCGGGATTGGGTCAAATTTCTCGGGATTTAATGGGGCTTACTGTAATACATTAAAAATTCCAAGTTTAATGTTATCAATAAACAAATAATGTTGCACATAAACGTGAATTAAATTTTCTTTTTATTTTCTTTGTAATCGTATGAATATTGTAGACTAAAGCTTAATTCTTTTGGTTGGCGTTCGCCGCAAACAATAATAAGTATCAATTGTATGGTATAACTGTTTTCTCATTTATTTAATAAATATAATTATTGATATCCTCGCGTGTAAGTCAATGACCCCCCAGTCCTATTGTTTAAGGGAGGGTATAAGAAGTTAGGCCTAAGAGTTCGTTCGGTGATAGCGTGTCGACAGTGGTCTGATCGACAATTTAGCGTTTCTTCAGTGTCTATCGTGAACAGTGGTAAGGAAGTGGTGGTGAAGTATTTCAGTCGACAGAATTGACAAAACAGTTAAAACAGATAACAATCATTGACTTATAGACACCACAAAACATCGTTTCTTCTGCAACTGGTGCGGAGAAAAAAGATACCATTTCTACTCGAAAAAACAAGGATTAACGCGAGAACAAGCGAAGAAAGAGTGAGAAGCAATTGACTGAAATTCTTTGATTAATTTTTAAATTTTCTTTGAGAATAATATCACAATTCTTTGATAATTCTTTTAGAAATTTAAAATTTTGCCAAATTATTGGATAATTCTTTGAACGGAAATACTGTATTATCTTAAAAGTTCGATTCATTTTATAGAATAATTCTTAAAAATTAGCATTAACTTTATAATAGATTTTGGTGAAAATTAAATTTAAAATGCTTATAATAATATAATTAAAATGCAAATTTCTTTGAGAATCTTTGAAATTATTTGAAATTATTTGAAATTCTTTGAGAAAATTTTAAAAATTAGCTATTTTTTTCAAAGAATAATTCTTTTAGAATAATAAAATTCTTTGACTTTCTTTAATCAAAGAATATTTTACCCCTTGAATATTATTAAATGCATTCAAACTCATATATGATCCAGACATGAGACGGAGTTAAAGCTGTGCATCATTTAAAATTAATTAACAACAAAAACAAAAAACTATTGTTACATAGAGTTTCTAATCAGTGATATGATTACATATCCCTACTTTTTGTCGAAAGTATTAATTATTACAATACAATTAAAATTGAGTATTTTATTATATTAGTGGCGCTTATAAGGAATGGTTGTTAACAATATAATTGAAACAAATAAAAATTCCCAGACTTAGAGACGATACTCATATCGCCCGCAAATCAAATCAAATTCACAAACGGGGGCATTGGACAAGGGTAGGTGTTAGAGCTAGTGTGAGGACAGGCACATGATGGGGCGCAGGTCTCTAGTAATATTAAATTTGATATCGTTTTTATTTAAATGCAAATATAATACATTGTTCTGTTTGTACATAATTTATAGATTCAAAAATATTCGAAAAACAAAATTATTGTGAAATATAAATCTTTAAGAATTGATTTTTTTTTAACAATTTCTTATGATTATACTACACTTTAACGGCTGGAATTTTAATGATTTTTTCCAATAGTCTAAACGTGCGAAAATTTTCGCCATTAAGTAATTCTTGAGGTTTAAACAGTAATAAATGCAATTTTGCGACTGATTTGCCGGCTATTACTTTCAGTGCGTCCATCTGTTAACAAATAAGAGAACATTATATTAATTAACTGTTCAAACTAAAAGAACTTAATGGTAAAGAGATAATACATTTTTAAAAAAATAACATATTCTATATACGGTAATAGCGAATTAATGATCATAAAAAGGTATCTAACGTTAATCTATAACCAAATAATACAAAACAAATCTACCTATCTATATCTATCGACTATGAAATATATAGATGTCCAGGTCTGAGTCATTGCTAAAGACTCGGACTCGGACCTGGACTTCCTTGTTAGTTTAAGGACTAGAACTTCTATAGATTTGTGCGACCTTGACTCGGACCAAGTCGATAACTTTTAGCATTGAACCGGACATCTATAAATGTTAATCTATTGGATTTGGACCTCAAAAGACTAGTGCTGAGTCAGAGTTAACTTTTGGACATCTAATAATTAAATAAATTATTTTGTGAGAGAAATTTTTACAATCGAAAACTATAATTAATTAAGGTTTAAAATGAGGTACTAATTTGGTTAAACACCTGATCGCTGAAACTTGATCCGTACCTCCAAAAAGTGACCAAATGTTCGCAATTCGATGCATAAATATTATAATGTAAACTCTTGTGAAGCCATAGATCGAGAATAGCCCTCATGTCAGACTCGTTTCTCGGTTTCAAATTCAACAAAAACGCTGTTTTCTTCTTATTATTAACTCTACACAAGTCATCTCCAGTCACATCTTTCAATTTTTTCCTCTCTATAATGCCTTCCATGTCTTCGGAAATCGTTTTAAAAAGGTTAAACTCAGCGGTCGTGAAGTGTTGTATATAACCGTTTCCGATATACATCGCGAGATGCATATATAATCCGCGTTTGATTTCGATTATGTCGAACAGTTGTGCGGTTTGTAAAACCGTATCCACGGCTAAAAATGGGATGCGATCGCCACCGATAAGAGTTTGCAATAAATAGAATAGATTCAAGTAAATCACACTCGACATCGCAGCTTTCCGTTTATGGATTTCGCACAAATTGCGCGTTGAATTCGAATGCAAATAAATTTGTTTGACTGCTTCGCTCTGATTTAAAAGAGGAAGTAAAAGTAATGGAGAATAAAAGAAATAGCGTTAATAATAGAAATAATATTTTTATAATTAAATACCGCATAACTAAATGAATTTCCATATTTACAGTAATTAACAAAATGTTCGCTGTTATTGTTAATTAAATCAAACCCAACCGAATGGTTAACCGACTTTTTCGCGCACATCAACACATGTTCGCTGTTCGCAACAGTTTTCACGTTCAAGTAATTAATAATGCGATACTCAAGCGTTTCATCAAGTTTTGATAGAACGACTGTACCATTTGTCACATTACTGAGACTGCATAAATCATTAGTGCGTATGTTTGCGGTCAGTCCGATAACATTGCCGTTTCCAATATAAATCCACCACTGATTAAACGGATACAACAACTCGTTTTTCTCCTCAATAGTGTCACCGATTTGTGCCGAAAGTAACAATTCTTTTCCCTTCATAAACCTTTCAGGAGTTTCGTTAACAGATAAAGAGAAATCAACAGACTTAGACCCTCGAGAGGCAATGTCTAAACAATTTACGCAAATTATACCGATTATTAATAATGACTGAATTTCAATGACATGCTTAATAATTAAATTTCGTGTCATTATTTCGGTATGTTTACGATATGCTAAATTTAAATCATTTTTGAAAACATATGACATCTGCAATATAATGTAAAGGTAAACATATGTTTTAATATAATATGGTAAACTGTTTCGTAAAAAATTAAAGTATAACTTAACTCATATTTTAACTTTTCGGTAAGTTTATGGGTTTTATGTTAAATTATTAGAATAATGATGCTTTCAGTTCAACAAAAAAATTTTATTTAAAATGCTGTTTCAATATTAGATGTAATAAATTATAACATATTAGAGATTATTATTATAACCATTTTATAGTTAGCTATAAATTCATATTTTATTCAAACAATTTATTATATTTTCATATAACGTTAATTAATGAACACTTTAACAAAATTAAACTTACAATTTATAAACAGGGAAATTATATATTTAAATTAATTTATTAATTATTTTAATTAAATGATTACGCTATTAAACTTATTCATACAGACATTATCTCAAGATTAATCAATAATATATTAATACGGAACGCGTGGTCTGACTCTCACGTGAATGTCTCCCAACGCACCGGAATCCAAATTTTCGCCCCAAGTTGTCACGTCGTAATTATGACTTTTACCGGTAATATTAAAAGTATTAGTTTTGGAACCCCACGGACAGTCCCAATAGATATGGCAAATGTGATGATCGAATGCATCAAACAAATCAAACTCTCCGTTAGTACCAGAAGGAGAGTTCTCGCGTCCACACGAATACATCGCTAATGTCGAGCCAACTCTGATCTCATTGCCTTCGAATGGTTGATATCCTTCGCTTTTGAAAAATATTTCCGAATTCTTATCGCCATTTCGATGCCATTTACCCCAATGTAGTTTAACATTACAGATTTTCATTTTATAATTAGTGAAGTTAAACACATTGATAACAACCCATTGCGCATAACCCATAATTTTCTACACAATTGACTAAATATTTTCCAATAATTAATTATATTTAATAAGTTTATTTTATATTTTACTTTTAATTGTAAGCGTATTATTATTAAGATTAATATCAATTCAATTGATATATTATAGCAAATATTTTTTAAATTATGTGTCAAATATTCATAAATAAGAACACATAATTTAAATAACTTAGTAATAGTACGACTAAACGATAAAATGTGAATGTTGTGTTAGACTTCTAAATCGATAAAATTTTCTTAACCCAACCCGATATGAACCCGACGATGATGTATCCGAACCTTATACACCCGAAAATCTGCATAAATTAAGTAAAAATTTCAACTTAATTTAAAATTTATAGAAGTTTTTTTTGAAAAAGTGAATTATTTTTGTTGAATAAAAATTTGATTAAATTATCAAAATTAATTCAAACAACAAAATTTAAAAACTATTCTCAATTTATAGAAGGCATTGGATAAATAATTTAGTTACAAATAAATTTGAAAATATAATAGTTTCAATTTGTTATAGAATTTTATTGCAATTTTTATATATATATATTTTTTAAAAATTTGGTTAAATAACATGAGCTAAAAATAATAAAACCCTATTCGAACCAGACTAGTTTATATACGGTCCGACGATTCTGATGTATATCCGACCTGAACCCGATATTTCGGATATCCGTTTACATGTCTATAATAAATGTTATGTTATGCAAGTTTTAAAAGTTTGCCGTTTGGTTAAACAAACAAGACGAACATTTACATTAAGCTCACTTTTATGATTACAATAATATAGCAATTTATTTATATTTATATTTTATTTTTATTTTAGTTTATACAACAAAGGATTTATAGTTTATACTACAGTGAACTTATAATTTAGAATCAGACACAAACTCATGTGTTTCCATTGATTTACATCATTCATTATCAATGGATTATATCTCAATAAAGTAGAATAAACTTTAATTATGCAAAACCAAAAACATTCTTGTATAACAAAAATTATATAATTGATGCCAACATAATATGTATTATAATTATAGGTACTGTAGCTTAACAAGTAGTAATTCGATAATATTTTCAGGCCAGAGCCCGACAGATGCTCGAAAGTTTGAAGTATAACCTGAAAGACAGAGCCCAATTATTTCAAAGTCAGGTCCGCTTCAATCAATTACGAACAAAAATTTTTTATTTAAATTTCGTCGAAATATGATCTTAAAAACTTTAAATTATCCACTTTTACAGGTTTATGTTAAGTTTTTTTTTATATGTTTATATTAATTTAACAAGTAATCATTGAAAATGTTACTTTTTTTAATTTTTGAAATAAATAAAATGATAATATTCCATAAAAATCAGAGAAACTTCAAAACTCGGCGCGGTCCGAGTTTTTATTATTAGGCCCCTACCCGGTCAAGCCCAAGGATTCGCTCGGGGCCTGCGGGGTACTGACATATAGGGGGGCCCTTTAAATATTCTATTTTAAAGTATTTTGACGTATGTAATCATTATTCTCTTAATTTTATATTTTATTATTTTAAGAGTTTTATGGATTATCCGACTTTCAAATTTAGTTTATCTTTAATTTATCGGAAACTAATATAATGATCAGAGTCTAGACTTTTTCGTAAATTAGACTTTTTTATGCTTGAATAAAACTTTCGGAGTTATAAATATATAAGTTATAAATCATATTTCAAATAAAATTAAACCAATTTAAATTTCCGAAAACTCTGAAATATTAGAAAATTTAAAATGTTCCGAATTGTTCCGATTTTTTTCAGAAAAACTGCCTTAAGTTAAAAATTGTCGTTCATATTTGATGAGTTTTAAAAGGGGGCGTATTATGGGCTATTTAATTAGAAGAAAAATTTAAATTTTTTGGTAAATAATTTGGTTCAAAGACCAAATGATTTCAAAAAAAGTTAGATCCATTAAATTTTTTGGAATTTCAGAAATTAAATCTTAAGTCAATAGTATCTTCGAGTCTAGAGTTTATTTTAAAAACTTTTATTAATAAATAATCTTCCGAGATCTCCGAAATCTTCCGAAAATTTATTCGAAAAAGAGAGTATTGTTGTCCTAAAAATGTTGTTTTTTTCTCCGAATTTCCGACCGAAATTTTGATATTTTAGTTCCGAAAAAGTCTAGACTCTGATAATGATTTAAAATGAAACATATACTATGAATGCAAAATTATCCATCAGAACAGGAAGATTTTACGGCTTCATATTTATAATCCAAAGTTTATATTTTGAGATTTCAAAATATATAAGAATCATATAAACATAAAATATTATATTGCTATGAGTTTTTCATCCTTCACGTCAATTATAAAGATTAAATAATAATAACAAAAAGATCGAAATTCGTAGAGTCTTTGAATATGTCATTCATTCTCAAATCTTTTAAAAGTGAGTCTTTTAAAAGTTAGCTATAATTATTTTATTGGTATTTTGTTGCCTAATTATTATTGAAATAAAGATTCCGGAAAATGCTAAAATATTTTAATTTTATAGTTTGAAATTTTCTATCGTTAGAATAAATTCTATTCATTTAATGTTTATCTGCCAAAAATTTTGTATATAATAAATTAATAAATGATTCTTTTTTTCGTTTCGGTTGTCCACCGCAATGTACATTGTATTTTCTCGAACGTGATAAAAGAACTTTCAATACATTGAAAAATATGTCATTTCAAGAGACAATAAATTCTGGAATATCTTTATTTTTAATTTAATAATTTATTTACAATATCTATAGGAAATGTAAATGTACACGAATTAGACCAAAATAAGCATTTTGAAACACATTTATTGTGCATAATTATTCTTAAAATCACTACTTTTTTCATAATAACTTGTGAAAAAAATGATAATTCCTATTTTCTTTTCCAATTTAAATCTTTAGAATTGTATTTTGGTAAAATTAATTTTTACCCAAATTTTATTCGGGGTTATCCTGATTATCAATTTTTTGTCTTTTTTCAATCCTGAATTTACCCAGTATTAGATCAATAATATATCGCAATAAGTGTAATTGTGTATTGAAATTCATTTGTGGCGTTGTTCTAGAATTTCACAACTGTTATAAAATAAACTATTTAAGATGTTACCAAGAATTTTTGTATTGCAGAATTTATCTCACATAAGACTTTAATTCAAAATTTATTTTTGTTAAATGTAGTGTGCATTACATATGCTGTAAGTTATTCGAGAATTTCAATAAATAAAAATTATTTTATAACAGTTATTGTTTAATAACAGTCATTTTTAACGTTGTTATAGATTATCAAAAGTTTTACGAAATAAATTTAACAAAAGTTTGTTCGCTCCCTTTTTTGCAATTTCTTTTAGTCCTCCAATTATCTTTTCTAATTCTTCATCGAGCATTGCACAACTGTATACTAGTGTTAAAAAGTACCATATGTAACACCAGATATTTTAAACATTCATTATCATTTTAAATAACAGATTCATTAAATTTATCTGTATCTTCGCTCTTGTTATAAAAAGTATCTCTTCAAAAATACGTGAATGCAGTGTATTTGGTGTTCTTTGAATTACATAATTTTTTTTATTTTCAATATGAAAATTTCATAGAAATTAATCGTTAATAAACGCGTTCAAAACATATTCTGGCATTTCTTGTATAGTATATGAATTAAATTGTCATTTTTGAAAAAAATGATTTTTTTATTAAACTATGTAAGAACTTTATAGTTTTTAATATAGATTTTGAAATAAATAAAAAAAATTGATTAAACGATAAACCGAACCATAAACCAGTTATTCCACCAAAACTACATAGAAATTCTAGAAAAGTCAGTTTAAGCGTTTCTGTGTAAGTTATAACATAAGATATTTCTGGGATTATATTAACCACAGTTTTATCAGAGTTTTTTGTATTTTTGGAAAATTGTTTAATTTTGTAGAATATGCTGTAACAAAATGGTACAAAACAATATTGTGAGTCACATGAATTAATAATTTCTATTAAATAAGTTTTGTTAATAAATTGTTTACAAAACTTATAATTTTTATGCTGCATTATTTTCAAATCAATAATGTAATAGAAATCAATTGGAATACAACCCAAATTAATGTAAAAATATTGGAGATAACATTGATATTTACAATACTCACTATTCATATCTGTAAGGAAAGCGTTGTTTTCTTTTAAACTTATTTTATTGCATTTACATTACATTGATTTTTCCATGATTTCTGCTGAATAAAAAATATTCGTTACAGAATTTAAATATAGTCTAAATTGATGATTGTTGTATGAACTTCTAAAATAGAGAGTCAATGCCATTCTAATATTGACATCATTTATTAGCTTTGGATTCAATTTAAAACTAATTTGTTTAAGATTATTCTCAATAATTGATTTATTATTTATTAATAATTGATTACTTTGATTATATAAATTGTAGAAATAAGTTTGTTGTGCAACAAATATTTCACCGCCTAAATATAAAAAATTTAATTCACTTAAATGAGTGCAATCATACGACATATTTACTGTCGTCTCAATATTACACGATTCAAAAATTGATGATTGATTGAAATGTAATTGTTTTATCGATTCAATATCATATTTAAATAATCTTTGTTGTAAGTAATATCTTCTATTTTCTTTTAAAACAGAAATATTTACATTTGGATACAAACTCGATAAATAAGTAAAATTAATATTATTTGTTCTCATTTCAAACACAATCGGAGGCAAAATATATTTGGGAACAATAGAAGTGCTTGTTATTGCGTTTGAACTCGAATACTCCAATATTAACTGATATTTTTGAACAATCATTAATAATCCTAATATAAATGATATTATTTTTTTGATTGATATCAATTCTTTGGTAATATTTCGAAATTTCAAAATAAGTCTTTTGAGAATTAATTCGATTTTTTCAATTATATATAAGCATAATAAATAACAATTAATTCCAAACCACATCGACATTACACCACCGATTAGACATAAATAATTAATTGTATTAATTTTAGGGTAAAAAGTATATTTAATGTCTTCATTCATATATTTTTCAAACAATATAATAGACGAATTATAATTATAATATATTTTAAATGAATTCAATTTTTCTGTGATTATATAATCATTAATACAACTTTTTCGAAAATAATTTTTAAATCGATTATTATTAATCGTATAATTTCTATTCAATAGATTACGCATATAAACTTGTCTCATATATTTGTTGTTCTCTTTCTCGAGATTTATGCAATTTGTTTCATAAGGATATTCGAGAAGTGTTTCTCTGCGAATGTGATAACTCATTAATAATACATCATTTTTTAGAATAAATTTATTCAAATGATTATAATTTTGTGGTATTGTTTCGCTTGGATGTATTATAACCGATAGATTCACGTTTTGAATAATTAATTTTATCAAAAAACGACTATCGCCGACCTTTTGTAGTTTTGAGATGTCATTTTGAAATATTTCATTGAATAATATTAAACAGTATGGAGAAAATTGAGTGACAGTTGAATATATTTTCAATCGATATACTGATTGGAAATAAAATACATCGTGAAGTGATTTTGAATTTAAGTTTAATACATCATAAAGTGTTAATGGTTTTACAGCATTTTGTGATTTTAGGTGTTTATATTTACTATTATATTCGTATGAATCAATCCAAATTAATCTCAATAAATATTGGTCTATTGTTTCATTTTGTGTTTTTTGTTGATATAAATGATTCAAATCTCGTTTATTTAATACACATAAACTAATGGATGGATGCGAATGTTCG
>JAQGAW010002232.1:0-15809 GCA_034698025.1 Phthiracarus crinitus | reverse complement strand
TATCGAAACGTCTCAATTAAATCAAGAAAATTTTGATTATAAACGTTGTGAATCAACAGATAAAATAAGTAAGAATTATGTGCTCACATAACGAAAAAATTAAAAATTTATTATTATCATGTGGTGGACGTTCATTGCTGCATAAAACAAGAGTTTGGGAGAGAGTGTTGATAAAAATTTCAAAAAATGAGGAATACCTAACCTTCAATATAAAATGTTTAAAATGTAAGTTAATACCTAAAAGCATTCTTATTAAACCTTTTGATAAAACACCCTTAGCTTTTAAATATGCCAAAGAATGTAGTATAAAATTTTTAAAAGTAAGGGTAATTGAATGCAAAAAGAAATTACTCTTTTTACGCAAAAAATTAATTTTAATAAAGTTAGAAATAAATAATTTAATAAATAATAACTTGTATGAATTACTTGAAAGGAACTATTCTAAAAAAGCTTATAACACAAAATATAAAATTCGTTTAGCTCTTAAAAATAAATTTACCAAAATCCGTAATAATAATAATCAAATTAATAATTTAAAAACTACAGTTAATAATAATGAAACTCAATGGGTTATAAATCTATCAAGTTTTGATTTTAATCAAACTGAACTATCAGTTTTAAAACTTGATCCAAAATTTCAATTAAACTCAATAATTTCAAATGAAAAAATTTTAGCTAATATAGAATCAGTTATTAATTGTAAATTTAAAAAACCTATTTTAGAAAATATTAGGAATGAACTGTTCTATATATTAAAAAATCCTATAAATAATTCAAATAATTTAACTAAACAACAATTTTTAGCTTTGAAGGATTTAAAAAATAATAAATCAATAAAAATAACAAAATCAGATAAGGGTAACAATACTGTTATCCTTAATAATTCTGATTATATAAGTAAAATTGAATTAATTTTAAACGATACCAAAACATATAATTGTCTAAAAAAATATAGTATTGAATCTCTAGCTATAAAAATTATCGATAAAATAAAATTTTTGAAAAATAATAACTATTTAGATATAAAAGATTTTAAATTTATATATCCTGTAAATTATGAGATTCCAGTTATTTATGGATTGGTTAAAACTCATAAACCAGATAATCCTATTAGAATAATCTGCCCATATTATAATCACCCAGCTTCAAATTTGTCGAAATTCTGTAGTAATATTTTGTCACAAATATTTTTGAATAAGTATTCACTAAAAAATTCAAAAGAAATTTTGGAAAAAATTAAAAGTATACACATTTCAAAAAATGATATTTTAGGCTCATTAGATATAATTAACCTATTTACTAATATTCCAGTTTTTTATACAATTAATTTGATTAAAACAAAACTAGAAAATTTGAATTTTTCGAGTTATACAAAATTACCGTTAAATGAATTCATAAATCTCTTATTTTTATGCTTGAATTCAAGTATTTTTAGCTTTAATAATAAATTATATATGCAAACAGTAGGTGTTCCGATGGGATGTAACTTATCCCCAATTATAGCTGAAATTTTAGTACAGCATATTTTTGAAAAGGCTGTTTTAACATTTAAAAAACCTATTAAATTTTTAAAGTTTTTTATTGATGACTCCCTTGTTATAATGAATAGAAGACACTTTCTACCTTTTTATAATCATATTAATAATATAGATCCAGAATTAAAAAATATAAAATTTACTTATGAGTTAGAAAACAACAATGAAATTGCATTTTTAGATATACTTATTAAAAGAAATGATTTACTTTTAGATACTACAGTTTATCGCAAACCAAGTAATTCTAATAGATTTTTAAATTATAACTCAAATCATTCAATTGATAATAAAAAATCTGTTATAAGAAGTTTAGTAAATAGGGCTTTTAACTATTGTTCTAACTCGCAATTACTTAATACTGAACTTAATTTTATTAAAAAAATTTTAAAAAATAATGAGTATCCTTTATATTTGATTAATTCAATAATAGATCAAACTAGAAAGAATAGTTTAAATTCAAACAGAATTATTTCGGATTTTGATAAAAATAAAATAATTTCAATTCCTTATGTAAAAGGAAAAAGTGAAATAATAAGGCATTTATTTAAAAAATATAACTATCATGTTGTTTTTAAACGTGGAAAAAGTATAAAAACTTTTTACAATAATTCAAGTTATTCATTATTAAATAAGCATGAAATAATATATAATATTAAATGTAATGAATGTCCCGCAGTATACATAGGGAATACAAAACGAAAGCTTAAAAATAGATTAACAGAACATAAAAAAGCATTAAATTGTGATTACATACATTCACATGTTGCTGAACATGCTATAAATAATAGACATTTAATTAACTTTGAAAATCCCATTATATCATATCAAGAAAAAAATTATTTCTCTAGAAAATTTTTAGAGAGTTGGGATATAGAAAAAAATAAAAAATTAAACATCCCACTAATGAATATACAACAATCTTGTGAATCAAGATTACCTAATCAGTATTTTCCATTATTATAAATTTATTAATTTTTAAAATAATACATATTTCTATAAAATTATTCATTTAATTTGCGTTTAAGAAACCAACCTTTTAAGGGTTGGTTTCTTGGGCTGAGTTAAGAGAATACAAATAAATAAACAGATTCCCCGAAACTTTGAAATTTGATGCCTCTCTCAGACTAAAAAGTTTTCAGTGTCTAAAAAGTGTTTAGACATATATGTAAATATCAGTTTGTGTCTGGATTTCTGTGCGAACTTTGATTGAAAAAAGATACGCTGACAATAAGCTATCGAAACGTCTCAATTAAATCAAGAAAATTTTGATTATAAACGTTGTGAATCAACAGATAAAATAAGTAAGAATTATGTGCTCACATAACGAAAAAATTAAAAATTTATTATTTAAAAATTGTTTAATTTTTAATAGCATTGACAAAACTAAAAATTAAATAAAAGGTTGATTCAAACAAACAGATGATAATAATAAATAGATTAGCGCTTTGTTATTAATTTATCGATAAAATTATAAGTTTATTTGGCATAAATATATTGGCACTTAACCATAGTTATACAATGGTGGGGGTCTTGCCCGGATCTCAATCTCCCTAGAATTTTGGAAAAGTTAACCACCCCCACTCAACATTTGGAAAAATTCATAGATGAAAAAAATTTAAAATTTAGAAAAATGTTTGGTCAAATGTTAAAAAATTGTGCATCAAAACCGATGAGTTTTTGTGACCCCTATAAATTTTGGTAAAAATTTTAAAAAATTGTTTAAATTCGTTGAGTATTTCAAGGGGGCGTGGTTTAGGCTTTAGTCAAGGAAAAAATTTGAAAAATAATTTTTTTAAAATAAACTTTGGCCTAAAAAAATTGTCGATTAAAAAATATAGTTTTTGACACCCACTTAAAAATTTGAAATTTCTTGACCTGAATCCCCCCTAGAGGCTCAGACCTTGGGTAACTATGCACTTAATAGAAGTTGCTTATTGTTTGGCTTAAACAAACAAATTTGAATAATATGCTTACCGTATTTGGTTAAATTAATAAGATAGTGAACAAAAGTCTTTTGATTTTAGTAAAAACTTTAACTTTTTGTAGAATTTAATATAAATAGTATATAATTAATTATCAATAAATAGTTTTAATTAAAAACATTTTAGCGAAAATACAGTTTGAATATGTGGCGAGGAGTTAGTTCTGCATCATTAAGCAAATATTTGTTTATTTTTTACCCAATTCAAAGGAAGAGTTAGAATCAGAAAATGAATCTGAATACGCTGAAGATGAGTCCATCGCTGATAATGAAGAAACAAATGAGCAATCAGAGGAAGAAGATTCTGAAACAGAAGACGAGGACTCTTTCGATACTTACTGGTCTTGTAAGTGCGGCAGAAGTTGAAATCACAACACTCACAAAAAGACAAATTCGAAGATTTGTTTCCAAAAACGAACGATTTGAAAAAGTATCTGACGAAGAGTATAGCGATGAAGATAGAGGAGAATAATGATGGGTCCCTTAAGATGTTGAGATTTGTTCTAGAAGCAGTAAACGATGGAAATTTCTCTTTATCGAATAGCCACTTGAACCAGATTCTCGATAACTTAAAAGCTGAGGATTAAAATTAATAATCCTAGAGAAAACACGTGAAAGGATGCGAATTTGACAAAATATTGGAAATTGACGCTTCACGTAACGCGGCTATTGAATTCATATAAATACCGAAGAAATAAACAAACAATTACAAAGTATTGAGTACTTCATTGGTTCTTTCGCAAGAGATAGACTTCCAGCTGTCCATAAATACCCAGCAGCTGTTGTAATCAACACTGATGTATCTTCAAGGCCAGGAGAACTTTGGGTCGCAATTTATTTCAACAATGAAGGTGAAGCAGAGTATTTTTACTTGTATGGAATCCCACCATTACACGCAGACATAAAGTATTTCATTTAAGAAAATTCAAACGGTTGGCGTTATGACACGGTTCTCCTTCAGGCTATAGACTCAATAACATGTGGCAAATATTGTGCTCATTTCATAATAATGCGTTCACTGGGAATGTCTAACTGCAAATTCATCACTTTATTTACTAATAATGATATTAAACGATTCTATTGTTCGAAGGTTATTTAAAGAGATATCTCTGTAATAATTCATATACACTTTTTGAATAAAAGAAATTTTTACAAAAATGGAAAATATTTGTGCTAATATTGACGTCCAAGGTTTTTACAAGAATAAAAAGTTTGTTCCACAAGAAATGGCTGTAACATCAAACAGCTTAATGTCAATCTGTATCGAAGTTGACCCTGAATTTACAAAGGAAAGCGAATCGTTTGAGGGTCGCATAACAAACGATTACATTCGCAACAGAGTTAATGGTCTGGCATTTAAGCCCAGAACGGAGAAATTTATTACTCAAAAGGAAGTTCGGCTCTATTGAGATATCTCTACGAGACATGCAGAAAAGATAGCGCTGATCGTATTGGAATTAAAAACACTCAATTGGCTATTATCTTAAAGGATATTAAGATACCGTTTGTTTATCTTAATGCTCCGAAGCTTGAAAGATTGGACCAATATTAAGGAGGCGATTGGGTTTGCGCATATCACGAAGATACAGAACCCGCTCGTTGCGCATTGAGAAAAGTTAATTATCTCAAACGATATGTTAACGATAAAGACAAAATGTCAATATTTATATATTCAGTTTATTCATTGTTTTAAAGAAATTGTCTAATTAAATTAATTTAGTAATTATAATTAATTAATTATCTAAATTACATTGTATCTGGATTTACTGATAAATAATAAAGAATTTTTAACATTGATTAACTTGTCATTTATTTAATAAATTAGTCAGCGGTAATGATATGTATAGCGTACATACTTTAGCATTGCGACCTATAATAAGAGTGAAAGCGTACATACCTCAAGCATTGCCTATTCTTTATCATTGACATATATAGGTTGATGCCCGTGTGTAGCGTATATGCTTTAACATTAGCTATGCATTAAAAGCATTGGTTACCCATCCCTTACAGTATAACGCTATACAGTCATAGCTTATGTTAATACAACCCTCCAAATAGCAGAACCACTCTTAGGTTAGTTCATGTACAGCCCGTCTAATAGCACATAAGTCGAAGCCCAACCTCTCATACAACTCAATAAGTCTAAGGTTGGAGACCCATCTAACAGTACTGCCACCTAGCGTACTCGTAAAGAGTTATGTAGTGATAATCTACAAGGTCTACTCCCGTACGACCGTTATCAGACACAAATGAGGAAAATAGTGCGAACGCCCTTTCAAAAATTTCAGTAAATTATTTTTTTAAAAATATAGAACATTTTTTTGACCATAAAGAATTTTTCAAAAATTTAATTTAAGCTCTATCCAATGAAGTCTACCAGAAAATTAGCTGCAAAATGTGCCATAAGACAATTTTCAGTAAGAAAATTTGTAAAAGAGCGAAATTAAAGGCTTATAAAGTGGGAGAAGTTCAACTGTTAGTTCCAACCGATTTACAAATTAGGGCTGATTTTTGTGGTAATATTCTACAGAAAATTGATTTGGACCCGAATTAGGTCCGAAAAATTATTTTTTCGGACGAAGCTATTTTTTATTTAAATGGAAGAGTTAACCGACAAAATACGCGATATTGGTCTGGAGTTAATTGTCGTATTGTTTATGAATCGAAAGCGCAAAATGAACCAAGATTTTTGGTATGGTGTGGATTTTGGGATAATAGATTATTGGGCCTTATTTTTTTTACTGCTTCCGTTAATGCTAAAAATTATTTTAAAATGCTTATCGAATTTTTGTGGCCCGAAATATGCAAATCGGATGATATTGAGAACGCTATTTATCATTATTACAGGGTGCCCGGGCATTTTGCAATTATTGTCCGAAATTGGCTTAACCAAAAATTTGCTAATAATTCGATTGGTCGTGGTGGCTCCACTGAATGGCCCCCTCGTTCACCAGATTTAACCCCATTGGACTTTTTTATGTGGATATTTAAAAGGTTGGGTTTATTCAAATCGACCGAGAACTCTCGGAGAGCTTAAAATTCATATCATGGATCAAATAAATTATTAAAATGAAGAAAAAGAAATTCTTAAAAATGTTTTAAATGGTTTTAAAAAGCGTTTAAGATAAAGCTTAACTAATGATGACTAACAGTTTGAGCACATTTGAAAATAATTTGCATTATTTATTTAAATTTTGTCATTTCTTAAAATAAAATTTTTGTTATATCTAATGTGGTTTTAATGTATGTTTTATTTCTGAATTCATTCTATTCGTTAACCTTTTTTCTATGGGTCTTGTTTTCAAACTTTCTCTGTATTGTTCAGTCGTTTGATAAAAAAGGTGTAAATTTCAACTATAAGCCGAAACATGCGATTAGGAGTAATACATAAAGGAATGCTAAATCTTTAGAAGTAAATTTAATCCATTTAACCTCTTCGGGCGTTAGAGAAATATTTGTTTTATTTGGACGCAAATTTAATAGAATGAATCTGTTTTCAGTCTCCATAATTCAACGGCAATAAATTTATCATAATCTCTAAACAATTCTTCTGAATAAATAGTATTAAATCCCATATTCAATGCTAATTACATGTGAATTTTATTCTTCATTTAAACCTTTTTTGTATGAAAATCCATAAATTTAAAATTTTTCTATAAGAGCAGCCCAAGAATCTTTTATATTGGGATTTTTTATGATATGCGCAAGGTAACTTTTAATATATAAATTTTCCAATTCGCGAAATGAAGGTATTTTATATACTTCATTATTTACATAGCAGTATGAAATATTTATTTCTTCAAGTATTTTCTTTAAATTACATTTTTCATTCCAAAAACTAGCTTTTTAATACTACCAGCCATCAAAAAGTAAAATATTTTAATTATTTTATTGACCGATTCTGTAACAAGTAATGGAATAACTTTTTTCTTTTTTTAAAAAAACCAATATTAACTGCTATTTGAAATTCTTGACAATAACAATAATTTGCACTAATAAATGCCAATTCTTTCACAATAAACTTATTATTTACTTAAAAACCCAAACTGTCTATTACTGCGCGTATATTTTCTATTTTAAGACTTTTATTCATTATGTGAAAAATCACTTTGAATTAACTTTTAACAAATAATTTAAACCTTTTATTTACTTTTTAATGTGTACTGAATAATATGCCTTAAAATCATTAGAGCTTATAATTTGTAAATTAATTTATAAACTCACAATATATTAACTTTTTACATCGAAATTTTATAAATAATATGAGATATGCACCACAAGTGTTAGTACTAATTGATTGAAGTTGTTTACTATTATACACTATATCTACAAGTATTTACTTGTATTCTTGAATTTTTCAATAACTATCAAAATACACGGCTTAATTATTATTATCTTCAAATAACGCAACTTAATGCTGATCGGAGTCATCTGATTTATCTGTATTCATATTTAAACTATATGGCCGTTTATTAATTTTAATCTTTTGTAATTGATATCTTGCAAAAGTACCAATAAAATAATAATAATCTTTAAGATTTATATTTATTTCGTTTGATTTCATTTTATATGTTATCAGTAATTAAATTACGATCTTTATCTATTTATATTAGTTTATCGTAATATATATATAAAAGTATATTTATGGTTTCTGGCAGAGCTTCTGAAAATTTGCATTCTAATCTCATAGTACCCCTTGATATTATATTTGCAAATCCCATTTTATTACAATAAACTGATAAATCAGGAGAAAAATTAAATCCAAAAAATTGTATTACCATTAGCATACTCACAAATTGTAAATCAAAGTACTGAATCCTTATTCAACTGATTCAATGATTCAAATAAGGAAATATATTCTCTAATATATATCTTGTTAGGAAAATCAGGTTTATACTCCTTTGGAGGAAATGGAACGCCACTTAAATGAGTTGACAAAACATTTATTTTATAATTTTTCAAATCATATGGGTTCTTTAAATAATTCACTGAAAACGCATCATTGTGTACCATAGAAACAAACATTCTTCTAGGTAATTAACTTTAAAATGAAGTATCCTTTATTCGATGCAAATTATCTAACTTCGCTACGAGTTATTGGGTACTTTGAATTTCCTTTAGCTAAAGCTTGTGCATTAACTATAGCAATAATTATTCTTGATTTATGTTCAAAAAACGAAACATTCTCAAAGTCAACATTTGTTTGTAACTATTGTTAAATCTGCTATAAACAAGTAAAACTTTAGCTCATTTGGAACAAGTAATAATGTTCATTCCACAAAGTAAAGCAATGGTTTAAATGCTAGATCCAAATGGAATTTACCCATTAACTCGAAACTTTTTCCTTCACCATCTTCAGTTATTTGATATGGAGTTATCTTTTTCGCAACCTCTTCAATAATTTTTGATTTATCTACTTTTTCTTCATAAAATCCAGAAGCTTTTATAAAAGTTCTTTTTCGCATCTTTCGTAAATCCAAAGAAACTTTCGAAATAAGTTTACTGAGAAAGCGAATTATAGATTTATTATTAATTTTAAAATCTATTGATCTAAATAAAGAATGAGGTAAATATTTATCAGGCATAATTTTCTTCCAGTCAGCTTCCAGCTTCTATGACTTTAATTAACAACTTATTAAAAATTATTTTTAGTTTTACATTAAGTAATGATTCTCGTAATTCAAAGTATTCTTGTAAAGCACTTTTAATAATAAACTATATTATTGAAGTTGAACTGAGTAGACTAATTGGACAATACTCTATTAACTTATCGCTTTCAACAGTTAACTAAGTGGTTGGCACAAAAAACAAGTCATAATCAGGATGTGGGGATGATGATAGAGTACTTACAGGAATGTGGACGTCCATTGAATTATTAAAAGCCCTAAAAAGGGATATAGAATTATTGATGTTATTCAAGTTCTTAATTATACTGAAAGTAGAGACGGATTATTTACGTTGTACGTAAATATGTGGTTAAAATAAAGCAGGAGGCAAGTGGATAGCCTAGTTGGTTGTTGATGATGCAGATATGAAATTAGAGTATTTAATGATATACGAAGATCGTGAAGGAATTAGTTTAGATTATGATAAGATCTAGAAAAACCCAGCTTTGCGCTTTATTGCAAAATAATGCTTAATAATTTTTGGAGATAACTTGCGGAAAGGCCAAACGCTCCTAAAATTGAAATTTGTTTTACCTACGATAGTTTTGGAAATAGTTAATGATGAAAAGAAGGAAATAGATGGAGAAATTATGATAGATGTTGATGATGTTATTATGTTAAATTGCAAATATATAGATGTGGAAGATGATATTTCCAATACTTATAATCTTGCTATTGCTTCATGTGTTACAGCATACGCAAGATTAGATTTATTAAATTTAATGGAAAAAATCGAAAATAATAGGCCAAGGAGCCTATTGTATTTTGATACTGATTCATTTTATTTTAAGTGGGCCAAAGGCGATCCAGTAATTAGTAATGGTGATTTTCTCAGTAATCTAACCGATGAAATTAGAATTGGTAAAATATGCAAAAAATTCGTTTCATTAGGCCCGAAAAATTATGGTTATGAAATTCAAAATAAAGATGGAAGTACTGAGATTGTTTTAAAAAAAGGCCTCTCTCTTACTAAAAATACATAAAAAGATTTTCCATTGGTAAAATGCTTGCAATGGTGCAACAGTGCTATGGTTTGGTAAGGCCATACACTGTAGTGTGGCCCCACCTCAAACATTCGCACTGTAATGTGACGGCTCCCATGTTAAACGCCTAAGCGGCGGTAGAAGGGCAGGCATCCTACTTATGTTCACAATCAATGCGACTTATTATTAAACATTAACTTAATATTACTATTATTTTGTATACATTTTTTAAATGCATTTCATTTATACAGTTATTGAAATTAAATTTACTTTAATTGTTCAAAACTAACGATTATTAGTAATTTGTTAGTAATTGATTTAATTGTGCATTCATATGATTGTTGTCGCTAATTGTCAGTTAATTCGGTATTCATTAATGTTATGATATCAATTATTGTTACAGACATTGCAACTGTGTGTGTATTTGGTATCATAATCGATAAACATTATAAGACCATTAATTCATTTCGGTTACGATTGTGTTCCTATAATTCGTGTTCAAATTAAATTAAATAAGAGTTAGAACTGATGAGTTTGAATCATTATTAGTTCAATATTTAAATTAAATATTATATCTAAAAATTTACACATTGAAACGCTTTTAATAATCAGCCTTACATTATAAGAAGCGTTGTCGCGTTTATGTCAGTTTATTTATTTATATTTAAAGTTGTAGTCAACGCAAAGTCAAACTCTTTATTCTGCGCTGATTACTCATCACATCAGATTTACTCATAGCTTATATTCCTTATTATTATACTATTTTACATTTGCTAAGCATTACTCAATTACTTTACATTAGCAATATTTATATTGTCTATTTAAGTCTCTATCATACAGTCAATTCACTCAGTGTTATATCAGTTGTTAGCCATCACTCAGTCAGTTGTTACTTATCACACAAACCACTCAATCATTCTGTTAGCATTCAATGTGTGCATTCACTTTTAATAATCTCAATTATTGGAATATAATTTAGTGCTAAATAAAGCTATTATTTATATGTGATTTATTGTATGCAGTGTTACTTAATTGGTTAAGTTTGTCTAATACTGCGCTTAAGCCGCTCAATCCATTAGAGTATTGATATTCGATCTTTAGTAGCGGTACTGAATCCAGGATCGCTAAAAATTGTTTTTTGGTATTGCTTTTAATACTGTGTTTACCAGGGTTTTCCAAAAGGGTGTGTGTGGCCATCGTATACTCCCCAAAATTTTGAAAGATCAAGCACACAATAAACAGAAAATTTTGATACGTTTTTGGTCAAAATTGTAAAAATTGTCGATTATATCGGATGAGTAAACCCCTAATCAGAAAGGAGTGCCCCCTAAACCCTTAAACCTCTAAACCCCTAAACCCGTAAACCCGTAAACCATCATACCTTTAGGAAACGCTAGTGTTTACATTAATGAGAATTTATTGTATAATTTACTCAACTAACGACTAAGCTCTACATACTGTACAGTCTCTTCATTTATTTGGCAAACTTATATGAAGTTTAAATGATATCAGTTATTGGAATAATAATATTTGTATGGTTTGATGTGTTTGATGGCTGTAGTGGTCAATACGAAGACGTTCGCTGCAAATGCGTTTGTCCTTCGATTTCGGTATTGAATTCCACGCAATCAATGATTGGCACAAACACTCGCAATCTATACATCGCTAATATAGCGCCAAATCAATGTAACTGCGATTACGTTGTATTACCAAAACTGCAACCGTTTCAAGCATTTCAAGATAAGGCTAAAGAGTTTTGTCCGCGTTGTGAATGCAAGTATGAAAGCAGAAACACTTCCACAATACGTGTTGTCGTCATTCTCATAATCGGCATCATATCGTTTTTACTCGTTTATATGGCATTTCTTATGCTTTTGGATCCATTACTTCACAAATCAACAGCCATTTCACGCAATTATCAGCAACACATCGACGAAGAGCTGTCAATGGATGAACAATTAGGTGGTAATAGTGATACGGGAACGCGAAGGCGAACCATACCTGGTTTTGAGGCCAGTTGTTCGGCACAACTTCCAGCCAAGAATATGTTAAATAAAGTTGGTTTACAACAGAATAAATGGAAATCGCAAGTTCAGGAACAGAGGAAAAATATCTATGATAAACATACGATTTTAAACTAGAAATAGCTAACAGAGATATCTATTCAAATTAACAACTTTTCGCTTTTATAAAATTATTTAACTTACATTTACCGTAATATATTTTTTTTAAAGAATTTTATGTTATATATATAATTTAATGGTAGTATTATTTATTAAACTTTACTATTAATCAGAATATAAAATACAGTTCTGTATGCCGTGAATTGGCTAAACTCATATATGTGTTGATTATATTTGTTGGGAAAATCAACACATGTTTATTTAACAAAATATAAATATAATTATGAAGTAAAAGTTTGTTAGTCTTGTTTATAAATTTTATATTGTTTATTGAATTTTTTTCAAATTTTTATTGCATCAAACAATGAATATTATATCACTACTAAAATATGGTTTCATTTTGATAATATTGGTCAACACATTAATAATTGTTGAATCAAAGTCTAATGATAGTGAGAAACATCATACAAATGGTCCAAATAATAGTAAGTTTGAAAGCATTGAGAAAAATACAACGAATGAAAGCGATTCATACTCGAGTTCTACGCCATCACCAGTTTCAGAGCAAGATCTGCCAAAAACGTTTGTGAGTTGTTTCGGAAAAATTAAAAAAGAAATAGTGGACTGTCATAAACATGCAGAAGAAAAGTGGAATTGGCCTCAGGATAAGAGTAAAACATATCCAAGTGTTGAGCAGATTTGTTGCGCGAATTGGGACGCAGATGACTGTATACTAAAAGCTGCTAATGAAGCGTGTGATGAACATGAAAAGCCAGAAGTTAAAGGCTATATCGATGCACATATTTCTCACGGAGAACTCATGTGTAATGAATATCGATATCACTCTAACACGTGTCATGTAAATCGTTTCAAAAGTAAAAGTTTTTTGGATAATGTTGAAGATGGCTTGAAAGAGATTAAACAGAACGTTGAAAACATTCTTAATAATCAGTATTAATTGATTCATAGTTGATTATACTGAAGCTAAACCCATAGTTATAACCATATATTAATCGATATTTATCTGCGTTTTCTCATCTCTTAATTCAATTTTTATTGTTTACTCGGTTAGAAATAACATAATATATTTTCAAAAATACTGTACAAGTGATATATCTTACGGTACAATAAATAATAGAAAATTTACATTTATCATACGCTTAGTGTAGCTGTGACTGTGTTACTCGTTGGAAGATCGATAGATTTTAAACCAGAAAATAACTCTAATGTTGCAATACTGTATCTGAAAATTACATTATACCATAAACAGTACAAAAAATTTTTAATGAAATCCCAACGAATATTAATTTATCAGATTTCTAACATTAAAAACGAAAGTTTCTAAATTTCCGTATAAGAAACAACGATAAATTAAATCTATAATTTATTACGGTATAAACCATTTATTTATATAAATACACAAGTATTGAATATATGAACAACATATACAGTACAGTACAGTACGGTATAACACGATTCCTAAACTTGTACGGGTACTATATTTCTATTATCCTCTAAAACAATAATATTTTTCTCATTGCCTACAACTTCAAAGTAAAGATATCTGATATTTTCGGTGTTTTTCTCATACTCGACAAATAGCGTTCCTCTCTTTTTAGATCCGCGATGATATAGTTTTATAGAAATATAATGTTTGCCGCGTTCTTCAAACTCGAGGTAAGGCTTACGTGAACCCAAACTATCTCTAACATTGCTATAACCGATGCCGAAGTACTTCACTGGAATACCGATCGCTTTCTGCACTCTTCCATCGAGTCTGCAACGATTCAAACATTGTGTGATCAAGTCTTCCGGTTTTACGTTAATAAATAGTTCATAGAAGCCATAAGAAGCGAGTGATGCGCCCAACAATAGAATACCTAATCCCACATACGTTTTACTTTTCACAATTTCTCGTTTTAATATTACTTTACTTCCATTATTCACAACTGATTCAGAAGCAGTATTATTCGCAGACGAAAATCTCATGAGTAGTGGTGCACATAATCCACTGATTATTGATTTATTTATTACGTACTGATTTCCAGTCCATTTGGTGAACGTTTTTCTCAAATAATAATTATTTGGTAGTAAACACTTGTTTATGTTAATATATGTTACCAATTGTTTTAACATTTTATTTATTAAGCAATAATAATCGTCAAAATACAATTAAAATACATAACATAACATTACTGTAAATGTTTATTGTGTATTAAATAATATTAACAAATGATTTTGTGTATCAATCAATAAGAGTATTTGATGCGTGATTGTTATCCACAGTATTTTATTGTTTATTATATTTATCTTTACACTTTTAAAATAATAGAGATTAATATTTTAAAAAGGTTTTCAGTTCAAATTGTTTCATTGCTAAATTAAAACATAGAACCTTAATATACTAAAGTTCATTTATTTTTTATTGTTAATAATATTTAAAAGTACTGTAATGTTCTAAGTTCTCGCTAATAATCACCAGACATCGGATATTTGGGAATAAAAAGATACAAAATTTGGTTGTTATATTGGAATAAAAAGTTCAATTTTTGGTTGTTACCAAAATATTTGTTTTTTTCACTGTAAAGTTATTTTTTAGTGTATGAAAAATTTCTATATGGGTCTCTTAGACCTTTTTGGATAATAAAAAATAGAAAATTTCGAATAGGCATTACTGAAAATTTTTAAAAATAATTTCTGTAAATTACGTAAGCATCACAAAATTAATATTAATTGCAGAATACAGTAGTTGTTTGTTACAGTCATTAAAGTCTAAAGAGAAGGAATTTTTTGTCGTTACTGCTGCGTAGAGATGTTAATGGTGAAATTTTGTGAAACCTCCCTTGAAATTATCAGTAAATTTCAGTGGAATTTACACTTGGGTCTTGAAAGTTTCAAAAATTGTAAAATTTTAAACAACGCCATCTAGGAATAAGTTACAATTTTTAATACTATAAAGTAGTGATCGGTAGATACAAAATTTATGATTTCGATTCTATTCATATTCTATTCTAATAAATTTTTAATAAATCGATTCTATTCCGATACTATAGTTAACAATAATTTTTAATTCGATTCTATTCCGATACTATTTTCAAAAATATTATAGAATTCGATTCCATTTCTATTCCTATTCTAAGTATCGAATTATAATTATTAAAAAGTAATATGTGTTTCAAATAATTAAAATTCAAATTTTATTCCGATTCCGATACTAAAAATTTTTAATTTCTATTCTATTCCTATTCTATTCTTTAATAAAATTATTTTTTCGATTCTATTCTATTCCAATACTTTTTACTAAATTTTCCTCTTTTCGATTCTATTCTGATTCCGATTCCAAGTATCGAAATATCACTACTATAAAGCTATTTTAACCGGATTAAAACTAGTGTTGTTTCCATATTTTTTTATATCAATTCCATTTACATTTCGATTTTTACTTTAATTTTTATTTCAATTACATTTTAATTTCGATTTTTAAAATAATTTTAATTTCTATTACATTTCAATTTCGATTA
>JAQGAW010002231.1:0-15814 GCA_034698025.1 Phthiracarus crinitus | reverse complement strand
TCGTTTAAATACGTTAATAATTTTTTAAATAAATTAGTTTTATTTGTTCATTAGAGTTTTATATTGAAAATTATGGCCTATTGTTCAAACATATTTAATAAGAATAAAATTTTCAATGTAAAACTTCTTTGACTTGAACATATCATTAATTATTTATAGTTTAAAATTAAAATCTTGATATAATTGAAGTCATTTCATTGTGGCATTTTTTGGCAGATTTTGTGTCATTCAATTAAAATTAAACACTTATAACAAGTAGTAATAACCAAAATTTAAGCTTAAAAATGTGTTTTATTTCGCTTTATTTATTAAACCAAATTCATAAAAATTCAGATTTGTTGTGTTTTATTTCGTTTAATTTGTTTAAACAATAAAAAAGTGGCACTAATTATGATAACTAAACTTATTTTTATATTAAAAGCCTTTTAAAATAATAAAATGCTACATAAAATTAGGAATTAAAAATTATAATTCAATTTCAATATTAAATATTTTGTTTTTACCAATTGGGCTCGACATGCCTGCCTGTCTGTGTGTCTTATGGACTCTCTATATTTATTAAGGAGTTCTAGAAAATAGCAACGAAGAGAGAGAGAGAGAGAGGGAGAGAGGGGAGATGGGGAGAGATTTTTTGACCCCCTGGAAATTTGGAAAAGTTGACCCCCACCCTAAAATAGTTTGAAAAATTTTTGAAAAATATTTGGTCAAATGTAAACAAATTTTCCATTAAAACCGATGGTTTTGGCGACCCCTTTAAACTTTTGCCAAAATTTCAAAAAATTATAGTTTAAATCCGTTGAGTTTTCCGAGGGAGCGTGGTTTAGGCTTTCGTAGAGAAAAAAAATAGAAACTTCTTTAAATTTTGGTCTGAAAGCAAAAAAAAATTGTAGTTCAAATCCGTTGAGTTTACCCCCACCTTAAAAATTAAGATTTTCTGAATCTGACACCCCATACAGCATCAGACCGAAGTGTAACTATGTTTTATGTGTTTTTATTTCAATAGTTTAGAAATGTTTAACTTTCCCTTACAATATATTTTACTTATGATATAAATGATGAAATAACATGTAACATAACCTAAAGCAACGACTCGGACATTGTATTGATGAGCATAACATAACAATTCTGTGTCATAAAAATTAACCAAAGCTATTGTTGTTAACTTAGACCAATCAAATTGTGTCCAAACACTACGATTTGATTCCAATACGAATGCATATATCTATGATTTGGAAATAATCAAATTATAAAATATGTGATTTAAATATCTTACAGTATAACCTCATTTCCAGTTCGATTAATAGTATTACAGAGAGATGTGTGTTCGCACGGACACTGTTGGTCACATAATATTGGATTCAATGAAAACAAATTACAATTACATAACAATAGAATGCATAATATTTTTGTATTTTTTTTCATATTTACAATAAACTATAAATTAAGTAATTATTACAAACAATATTTATCAATAGCTTAATAGTTATTGCTCATAATATTTGTTATTTTATTATTGATATTTAACGCATGTTTTTCGTCGACGAGTTTATTAGATTATATTTGAAGTGTTTTATAAATATCAGTAAAGAGATACCGACAACTTAGAGAGGGAATTCCATTATCTTAATAATTTTATGGTAGCGGACAAAATTCTATGCATTTTGGTTGAACACGAATTTTGATAATTCCTACAGAGGGCGCTTCAAAAAATAAATAAGTTTTAGACAATATATTTATATTTCCTAAACGGTTAAAGATAGAACAATATTATTTAATTAAACAAAGCATAATAATATGTAGTTTAAGAATATATTCTTTTTGTAGTGTATCTGACTAGTAGTAGTTGAACGTTGTAGGTTCAGCGACGGTGATATGTGGTCATCATTAATGCTGCACACATACACAATCGAGAGGAATATGAAGAACTACGTGAAACCTGGGAAGTAGGCCTACCAATTGTCACATGAGTGAAACCTATGCTAAACATAGTTAGCAGAAAGTAAATACCTGTATTGAAAACGATAGAATAAGCGATACAATAACTTTATTATAATGATAAGACAAGGAATCAATTCAAAGCGTGACTTAACATAATGAGAATTGAACACTGCATTACTAACATTGCAGTACTAATATGTAAACATAATTGTGAGACACTGTACTTCTAGTAAAGACTAGAATTATAGTCATTGTATAATACAGTAAACGATTAGTGATGTGACAAAATTTGGTTTTCGAAATATTTAAAAATATTTTGTTCAATTTTACGAAAAGGTGCCATAAATTATATTAGTTATAAATATAGCTCTTTTTACGTCAATAATTATCACAAATTGATTGGTATAAATATTTCCCATCAGAATATTAAACATAAGATCTTTGGAATACTAAATCATCATTAAGACAACTCATAAGATACAATCATATATGACAACGGAGTAATTGAAAATACAGAACAAATACATAATGAAAATGCAAATTATGGAAATGAAATTTATCCGCTGAATGGATCGGTTATGTTCAGAGCCTAACATTTTAAGTAATTACATATTATCTATATTGTGCCGAAAACACATAAAATTCGTAAATAAGCAATATTCGAGTTAAAAAATACTAAATTAGATGAACTTTTATTTAGATATTCATACATATTTTATATGATTGTACATATTTTTATGTACTTAAATATTTTCCACTTTAAAGAAAAATTATCGTTTAAATCTGATGAGTTTTCAAGACCACTGGTTATTCACCTAAATTTCGAAAAAATTGTCACTGAAATTTGTGGAGTTTTGATTGGGGTCTTATTTCATGTTTGATACTCTAATATTTCCGATTAAAAAAGTTACTGAAAAAAATTATAGTTAAAAAATCAAAATTTGGTTCAATTAAAAATGAGCTAAAAATACAACATTAAAAAATTTAGCATAATTAAGATTCAATTCGGATGTTTTATCGTACAGCTCTATGGATCAAATAATAAAAGAATTATTAAATAGAAGAAAAAATATAGCATATATGGACAGAATTTGATATTAATAAATGCGAATCCTAGAAGTCCTAGAAGTCCTGGAAGTCCTAGAAGTCAAGATAATAATATTGAAAAAAAGCAAAAAACAGATATTTGATAATTAAATTTTCTATGAAATATAAAATATTTAGATAAGTCATCGGATTATAAAATCTTGGATTTACTCAATGCCTTGATATAACAACAAAAGCAAAAAACAAATATAAATAAAAGTATCTTTACAGAGTGAGAAGTGTTCTAAAATCAACACTTTTTGCAAAAAATAAATTTAAGCCAATCAACAATTGGTCAATAGCTTTACTGATATACTAGTTTGGAAATTTAAACTGTACCGTAACTGATTTAGTAGATATCAACAGAAAAACAAGAACACTGTTCACTAAATATAGATTACATTATATCAAGTCTGCAGATGAATGATTTCATTTGTTTAGAAAATTTGTCGGCAAAAGGAGTATTAGATATTCACTACTTCTGTAGCAAACAAGTCAACAGTTGAAAAAAACTTTGTTGATAGTAATTAAAAATTTTAATATAAAATTGGTTTAAATTGTTAATTACTCTCCTCTAAGATTAAAAGATAGATCACTAAAAGAAGTCAACAATAATATTCAATCTAAAACCGAAACGCGGTATGGAAATGCTGTTCATTGAAGATTTTCGAACGAACTTAACGAAAATCATATTAATAAAGAAAAAAGTTTGCAATGATTGTTGTCTTGCGGTTTATCTCCGGAAATAGAAGTCTTCATTTTTGCAATACAAGCTTAGGATATAACTACAAGGAACTTTCAAAAACAACAAGTTGATGATAATTGCAGACTGCATTACTCTTTCTGAAACAATCAACCCATTACTGCTACGTGTTGTATTTAATCTGGTTCTGAATATACACTTTTAGGCGGCACCCGATCCTTGAACCTCTAATGTTAAAACCTCGAACATAAGCTTCTTTCAAAGTTAAGGTTCGGGTTAAGGCTCAGCTCCAGTGGCTCTAAATGACCATCACTAGTGCACCCTATATTTCGTAAACGAAACGTGAACAAAAATATACCAAAAACTGGTAATTGTTGGGTAAATTTTATTATTATCTTAAATTATGCAAAAAGAGAATGAACATTCATTATGATCTCATTTCGAATTGTATTTTTATAGTTATGCACATTTTTTGTTTATACAATGATTTAATTATATAAAAATTTCTTTACATAAATACAAAATAAACATTGAACGTGTTGTTTACGTTTAAAAGTTAGAAATTAGGTCTAATAAAACTTTGTTTTAATGAAATACTTTTAATTGAAGATGAGAAGTGATTGGCAGGACTGCATATACTGGCGACATCTGTTATTTGCTGGCATTTCATACCTGGACAGCAAAACTTTGTTTCATTACAATGATGACCCATATCTTGACAAATAAGACATACTTTTATAGTTGCGTTGTTAACTTTCTTAAAGCTGCATGTCGTGCCCGAACAGCAACGTCTTCGCGGATCGATTGGATCGCAATGTTGTTCTTGAAGTCTACACTTTTCGCCTGTCAATCAAATTTAGATTTGAATAAATTCTATAGTTTAAACGTTTCTATAGCCATACCTTTTAAAATATTTGAAATACAAACTGACAAATAAATAAGAAAAACTATGAAAAATAGTGAATTAGAATTCATATCCAAAAAGCTTTTACTCAAACAAAGCAACTCAATTCAAAACACATTTACTCATTTTATTACATTATTAAACAAGTTATAACTCTGACTCTGACTCTGACTCTGACTCTGACTCTGACTCTGACTCTGACTCTGACTCTGACTCTGACTCTGACTTACACTGCTAACTCTTAAAAATAAAATGTTAATCATATAAAAATGGGTGTTAATAAATAAGAAAAATAAATCTTAGCATAATTAGAACAATTAGATTCTAATTTTAGAAATAACCTTTTGTCCTCATATGCATCGCAAAACAAGTTATTATCGAAGCAATTATTTCTCACATCATTCCTAAATACTGTATGTTCTGAATAATATTTTTTGCTATATTTTTTCTATTGTAACTTATTCACAAAATTCATGTTTGTGTAGAATAATTGTTGAAATTTTAAGATAATCCATGACATGAACATTAGCATCAAAATTTTCTAAATTAAAGTTAAAAAATAAGTTTTGCTTTGACTTTAACTTAATATATTTAATCAAAATTATTAACTTTTGGTGAAATTAATATTTAATATTATTTAAAAGTTTTCCCCTTAAAACTTTACATTTTAAAAGTTCTAATTGTTTAACCTAAATACGCAAAATTAACCTAAATATTTTTTTAGCAAATTTAAATATAAAATATAAATAAATGTACTCTTAAAATGATTTAGGTTTAAATAAACTAAAAAATGTGTTTTAGTCTTTATTAATGTTTACAATAACTATTTTTAAAGTAACATCCTTTGCATATTTAATGTTTTGTAATTTTTATATAACTTTGGTAATACTCGTAACATTTAAAATCAGTATTCAATAATTATAAAGAAATGTTGTCCTCTATAATATTATGTAATATTAATGAAAAAATGTATAATATTTTATAATTTATATTGTTATTTTGTTAAGAGTGATATACATGTATTCCACGTAATAAATATATCAAAAAGTTTTATTATTTTCATGTAATTCTTTTACTAATAAATATATGCATTCTATTTTTAACGTAATTGAATTCTTTAAGTATTTAATACTCAAATTTAAATTTTTTAGGTTACTTTCTTGTAGAGAAGTCTATGTCCACACTAACTCCTGCAGGTCATCGAAAATATTCATAGTTTTATAGGCTATTTTTGAGAGTGTTTTGATTAGCAATAATGAGGCACGCGCTTCAGCCTTATTAGAAATAAGTTATTTCTCACATCTAACACACTATTCATTGTTTGTAAACTATTTAACTTTTTTGGCATTCGGACCAAAATTAAAATTGTTTTTCTTTTTTTTTTCTCGACAAAAGCCTAAACCACGCTCTCTCGGAAAAATCCACGGATTCAAACGATAAGTGTCCAAAATTAAAAGGGGTCGCCAAAACTCATCAGTTTTTGTGGACAATTTTTTACATTTGACCAAATTTTTCAAACTTTTGGGTGGGGTCAACTTTTCCAAATTTCTAGGTGAGGTCAACCCTGGGCTATCAATCTTGTGTAACTATGATTATGATTCAAACAATTTTTATGAAAAAAATATATTCTATTAAATTGATATAATAGAAAATCAATACTAATATATCTTATTTTTTATAAGTTTTAAATTACTTGATTTTACAAAATTCATGATAAATCATATAATAAAGTTAAAACAAATTATCGTGTTAAGAAATATTTAACTTTAATCCTTAAATTTAATCTAAACCTTTTTATCTGGTTAAGTTAAAAGTAACCGTAAAAACTTAAATGTTCACTACTTCTCACTGATAGCGTGAGTTATAAATATCTACTAAACATAAATAATTTCAATTATACAGTTTTAGTTTTATTAATTATTTTAAAAAAGGATTTCACAAATACTATGTCCTCTCAATCCGTGTGTTGTCAGGTATAAAATGATTACCAATAAACAAATCTTTAATAAAATACTGCTAAATTTATATAACATAACTCTTTAAACTTAATTAACGTTATAAAAGTAATCATCTAATTTAATAATATATAAACCATTATATGGGTTAATATTACAATTTAATTACTATTATTTGATCATATTGGGTTAAAAGACTGAATAAATAGTATAATTGTAAAATAGTGTAAAGTTAAAAAATCATTAATCATTTTATAAATTAGTTGATTATTTGAGTTTAATTTATTTGCATAATAATTAGCGTTCAGTTGTTATCTCAATAAAAATAAAATAATTAAAACATTATTATACAGTCAATCTAAAAATTACCTTAAATAAGACATAATTGAAAAAACATTTTTATAAACAGCATCGGAAGTGACCGGCATTTGCCCACACGTTCCAACGAAAAACTGTGGTATAATCAGCCAAATATTTTAGAATGAATTAAATTTTAAAATGGTTTAAATAACCATTTATATTACAAAATCAGAGTTTATTATTCACATTGATTATATGTAACATATAATATCTTATTGAAATTTAAATTAAATTAGCATTTTAAGTTCAATGCATATGTAATTTGATGTGACCGTTAGTCACATTGACTAATAGTTTTAAATAAGAGTTTGAAATGACTGATATTTCATTTATTATTATCGCATGTTTTATATTATGATATAACGTATTCAATACATGTCAGTCGTGTCTCAGACTCTCAACGCCCGCACTTACTTTCGTTAAAAGTGAAAACGCTCGAACTCACTTTTTTAACGTGCTCGAGCACTGGGCGTTAATCGAGTATCAATTTAACTCGAATCGAAATAAAAATTTTAAATTTTAATTATTATAAAATTATTTTCACAAATAAATAAATAAAACTAAATAATGTTCAAAATTTTTAAAGTTTTTTATAAACCTTAGAATAACATTATTTAATTATGTTTCGCTATCTCTTCATTTCTTTAATTTCGACTTTAAAGTACAGTAAACTTCTTTTATTGATTAAGCCTTCTATAAGTTACAGAATATTTTTAACAATTAACATATACTTATGTATAGTTAATTAGCAATATTTCCGATAGTTGTAGTACCAGTCGGTGCAACAGTGGACGCATAAGGACTGGCAGTTTGTGCTGCAGCTCCCGCTTCCATAACCATATATTCGGTTTGTCCTGTAGTTTCATTAGTTCTGCTAAATACTGAAAATAATTTTGTAACTCGAGAACAATCCATACAAACATTGAGAAAACAATTCTCGCAAACATCTTCGCAACAATCTTCAAAACAATTAATGAACTCTCTATGCCTAACAGTTTCTTTTACGGGTGCGTAATAAACTACTTCATAGTTAACAGCCTGTGGTCCACCATTAGCTGATCCTTTATTCAACAGTGTTAATGGTTGAGTTAGAAAAGCTGGTAACTGTAACTCTGGTCTTGTTATAACTCCTTCTACTGGTTCTGCTGGTTCTTGTCCTGCAACTGTAGCTGATGTAGCGGTTGCGCCAAGAGTTGTGTATGGATTAGAATAAGCATTTGGAAAGATGGTGTGCTGTGTAGTAGTCGGTGGTACCAATTCATCCGCATTACCCCACGGGTCTGCGCCTTGAACTCCAGCTCTTTTCCAATTTTCAGCTTTTACTTGACTTTTGACATAATCTTTCAACTGTTGCATCGCATTGGTCGAACTTGACGTTATAACTGGTGCTGTTGGCTGAACACTTGGCGGACCAAATGGTTGAACATTTGGTGGACCAAATTGTTGGTAATTCAATGGTTGAACATTTGGTGCACCAAATTGTTGGTAATTCATAGGAGTGTTCTGAGGATAAAGAGTCATGTAATTCGGAGGAACACTCGAATTGGCTTTGCTCTGATTACTACCCATTCTGTAAAATAATACTTTTCAAGTCTTTTACTAACACTAAATTCTCCTTAAACTATCACATCCTTTTATTGGTTTATTATCAATTTTTTAAAATAAAAACAACCTAATTTTAGTTTTAATCAATTTTTATGTTTGATAAGGGTTTTGTACAGTAATGTAATTTTTTCTAACAATATAATGTTTAATTAAATTAAATAGAAGTAATGAAAAGCGTTGAATTAGTTTGTGATCTAAAAGACGTCAATTAAAAAATAATATGTTATTTTCTCATTATTATTATTATTATTACTAAAGCAATGACGTCTAAATATTTTTAAATTTGTTAAGCTCATTGATTAAAATAATCTCGTATTAATACAAACAGCTGTTTGCTAAAAAAACTAGTTTAAAATAAGTATTTTCAACTAAAACAAGAATACTGTAGAATATTGTAGTGCTTTAAATATTTTTTTGTGTTTATACGAAATTTTGTTAATTCAAACAAACATATTTTATATTATAAAGATATTAATTTGTTTTAATTTAGGTTGTAAATAATGCTGATTTTGTTTAGCCTAATATTATCGCACTTACGAGTTAACTTACAGAATACTAAAGAATTTCTTGATTTAAATTTACAAAAAGAAATAAATATGTTACACCACAAGTAACGATCATTACTGCGATAGTGGAAGATGACTCTAAAATTTAGTTTATAATATATGTATAATTTAAATATTATTAAGTGAATTGATAACCATTAATAAACCAATTTGTGAAATACAATAATACAATAAATTTTGGAAAATATTGTGATTGTAACTTATAGTTTCACGATAGAATGTAGTTATTCACTTTTTAAAAAATGGTAGGATTGCCAAAATAAAATTTTAAAATTGCTTAATACTAATATAAATTTACATTTTTTAAATTTTATAAGCTATCTAATAAATTTTATCAGTAAATCTAAGATAAATTTTATGTAAAATTTGTAAATTACATTTAATAAGGGTTTTGAGTAGTGTTGTTTCAATAAGAAAATTACAATTTTTATTGCATTTCCATTCAGATATTGGCTTACATTGCTGGATGAATACATTTTATTTTTATATTTTAGATGTCACTATTAATTAGTTAAAATTTTTTGGTTATTTGGGAAAAAATTATTAAATTTGGTGGTTATATAAATCATAATTTAAGTTAGAAAAAATTATTTTATTTTTTAATTTATTGTTTCTCAATATTTTTTATCTGACTTTGCAGAAGGAGTTATATGGACTTGTGGTATTGTCTGTCCGTACACTCTTTATATTTATTAAGGGATTTTATACCGATTCTTATAATTATTAAGGGTTTTTAAAATGAATAAACACGATAAAAATTCATTGTTGAAAAAAATCGATAAAATGAAATAATTTATTGTTGAAAAACAAAATATTTGGAAAAATAAAGCAAAAATTGTATAAAATAAAAATTTTTGTTGCAAATTCCGTTATTTTATGAAGAAATATCTGTTAACATTGGCATAAATTAGAATGAAAATCTATTAAAATGCGGAATATTCCGCTATAATTATTTTTACGACTAATTTAAATTAAAATGAATAAGAATGGAATATACCTCATTACCGAGTGGCATTTACCTATTTAAATAAACATTTATATTACTTACAAAGCATTAAATTATAATGTTTTGAGATAAATTTTAAATTTACAAAAAAATGAAAATATTGGGACTTGCTAACGGGCCCCCGACACATTTGGTCGGGCCTGGCCGGATTCGGGCTTTACACAAAAAATTTCGGGCAGGGCCGAGCTTTAATTTATAAATAAACAAAATTTATATCTTGTATATTTTGACTATTAAATAAAATTATATATTAGCTAATCTCAATTTAAATATATCTAACTCTTCTAAAATGTGTTATAGACTTAAAATAAGATATTTTAAATAATTGGAGGTCATTAAATAAATTATTATATATAATATTTGTCGGGCCCCCGCGGGCACCCGACACTTTTTAACGGGCAGGGCCGGGTCGGGCTTTCAATTTGTCAGCTTAATCGGGCTCGGGCCGGGCTTAACTTCAAACTTTCGGGTCTGAGTCGGGCTCGGGCCTGAAAATTTGAGCAATTGGACACTCTAATTGGGAGCAAGCGATAGAAAGGAGAAAGCAACCAAAAACTATGTAACTTTAAACTAACATATTATGACTGTGTCGATCTTGTTTTATAATATATATCTTTTATCAAAAATATGCTTATTTTAAGCGATATAATAATAAGAACATTTCTTGCATTCAATGATTCAATAAATATTCATTATTTTTTACTTGAGAAAATAACTTTATATTAATTAGGCTTAAATTTTTTTATATCAAGATTCCATTTAAATTGAGAGCAAAAGTTTTCATTTTAGCCGAGCGTAAAAGCGAGCTGTGAGCTTCATTTTTTGCCGCACCGAACGTGTGCATCACTGTTCATACATGTCTGGTTCGGGTAACATCCGAAAAATTTTCGATCAAAATTTTTTCGTTTTACATCTTTAATTCTAAAAGTCGCACTCAAACTCTTCAACATATGGGTGTTTCGCCAATGCATTTATTCATTTATCTTACACTGAATTTTTATCAAAATATTATACATTTTATTCAGAATTATTTAAATTAATATTTGATATTTTAATTTAAATGTTAAAACTAGTTGTATACGTATTCATAATTTTTATATTATTTTAATTAAATAATTATTTGGTTTTTAAAAAATTCTTTATTTTTAATTAAAATACAAAAAAATACTGTAATAAACAATCATTAGAGATCTTAACAGTTTAAGACTGTGGCGCTGTTGTCATTTATTGGTAGCTTTGCTCGATTCACCAAATATTGAATTCGTTATTTTGGAACAATCAAGACAACAATTGAGACAACAGTTTTCACAGATATCTTCGCAACAATCTTCGCAGCAATTGATGAATTCTCGGTGATATAGTTTGCTATTAACGGGTGCGTAATATAGAATTTCATAGTTCACTATCTGTTGAGGTTGCGCTTCCGTCGGTTGTTCAGACACCACACCATTATTTGAACCCTCAGATGACAAATGAAAAAATGATCCCGGAATTGTAGAACCAGAGAATGCACCACTATTTGGAACCGATTGCGAATCAGTTTGTTGGATGTTTGCAGATTTGACTTGAGCTTCAATAAACTGCTTTAATTGATCGAGTTGTGGCACTGTTGGGTACGTTGAATAACCCAAAGATGTTGGTTGTGGCAGAGGTGGTGCAGATGGACCCGATTCCCCACTTATTACCATTTTTTACTATTTTTATTAACACTAACTCCACAATATGTGTTTTATATGTTTACTCTTATCATTCAATCTGATTTCACTGAGAACAACAAGATATTTTTAAACATGTTATTCGATACTTTTAGCTCATAATGACTATTGTAATATTTTAAACACTAACTGGTATTTTATAATTACTACAAAAATTTCTATAAGATATTTTAAGTACTGATAAAATTTAAAGAATTGTTTTTGTGATTAATTGACGTAATAGAAAACGTGAAGAAGTTCTCATCAAAATTTCCGAAATTTTTTTCTATTTTTATAATATGTCTTTGATTAAAGAGATTTGTAAATTTTACCTCCACTGCATCCTAACTATCTCTTAATTTCTTTAATGACGTTAATTTAGCGTATATAAATAAATTACAGCCTATACTTCACACCGATCTTTACTTGCTATGTATTCTGAAGTTACAGCTAAATTCAAATCATTTAAACCCATTGACAGAATCATTAAATGTCAAAAAGAAAATTAAATCGGCGGTCATAAATAATTTTTGAAAATAAGCAGCAGAATTTTTAAAAAACAATTTATATTTGTCCATTTTGGAAGTAAACAATTTTGTGCACATATGATTAGTAGGGGTTTGAAAATCGTTAGAAAAAAGGGTGCAAATTCGTTCAGCATTCGTTTAAAAAAAATTGAAAATTCGTTTAAAATAATCGTTCAACAAAAACCACAAAATCGTTAATTAATCGTTAAAATTCAAAAAATCGTTTAAAAAAATCGTTAGAAATTTTTTATTTTTAATTAAATGTGCATAATCATATAATATTTTATATATTGCTCACTAAATTATTTTTTTATATTGTGTCTTAAAACATTTAAGATATCTAAAAATTTCTTCTTTATTTAAATTTTTAAAAAATTAAAATTCGGTTTATAGTAATGAATTAGAAATTGCTGCATAAATAGCTTATTTTGATATTGTAGGAGAACGTGACAGAGACAGAGACAGAGACAGACAAAGAAATAGAGACACAAATCATCGGGTTATTGTAATATAAGGATTTTCAATATAGACTCCGATAATAACGAAAATAATAATTCATTGATAGCCATTAAATTAAATAAACCTTTTAAATTTTGTTTCAACAAATTAATATCCTTAAGATTATTTATCCAATCATTAGCGGTGTATATTAAAGCAATATTTGTCGAATTAATAGCATTAATGTTATAATATGGTGGTTCACTCGTTCCATAGTGTTCTATATTTTTATTGAAACCAAAGTCAAATTTTTGCGAACCACTAATCAATATTCCGTTCGATGTTTACGCCATAATCCATGTGGAAGTGCCTGACATAACGTTTGCCATGTAAACTCCTGTTCGTGACTAAGATTTTCATATTCAAAAATTGTAAGCATCAATAATTAATTCTCTATGCCTTATTATATTATACGTAATTGAATTGAGTTTCGTGAAAACCGGTAATTGAGTAAAATATATTATAACAAAGGTATCGAATGTAATGGATTTCACAAAGTTTTGCATATAGTTGTAGCAGTTTTCCCAAATGCATATGCGGTCCAGGATTGTCTCTAACAATTCAAATGAATCTAATTTCTTTATTTTTCAATAGTGATTGAAAATTAGGTCCATTACAGTGGAACAGTAGTGGAATTTAGATTAGTTCCGGTTACGGAATGGTAATGGAGTGAAAAAATTGAATTTGCCGATAGAGCAACGTAAAGAATTTTTTGCTAACGGTAATGCAACGGTAATGGAGTATAAATTTATGATTTTGCCTGTAGTGGAACGGCAATAGAAATCTAAGACGCGGTAATGGAACAGTAATGGAATTAAAATCAAATTATTTTCAATCACTATTACCCAATTTAAATAAATCTTACCTTTGATAAGTTATTAAATTAGTTAAATAACGAAGTGGAGACGACATGTTACCGACATAAACACATGGAGATAATGCTATAAACGGAATAACAATTTCTGAATATTCAGGTTTGGAACTGAGAAGACAGAACATTAGATATGATCCCATAGAGTGACCGATATATCCTAATTTTTCTGAATATATGTCAATTATATTTTAGTCCAAAATTTAAATTTCAATTGATTTGTATTACTTTGCGAAGTTTTCTTTAATATGTATGATATCATTGCTGGCAAATCGTATTCTACAATTTCGTTATAAGAAAATTTCCAATATTCAGTGTCTATAATTTATTAAATAACAATTCAATAATTCTATACATTATATATAAAATGCTTGCTTTACTTTACATAAAATTATAAAACAAATTAAATTGTAATATTTGACACATGGATAGATTATAGAAATTTTGATGGTTAATGGAACCCTTACTGCCATCTATTTGTTATTTAAGTACTTAATTTATGGCAATACTGTACATTGTTTGTTGTGTTATAGCTTGTGTTTACAATTAATTTAAGCTCCGCCTCTTGAGCTCCTAAACGGCTCAATTATAATTGGCGGTGATTACTGTAAATGAAAGATTGGGAATTATCCTTTAATTCTAATCAGCTGCCAACTCTGGGAAAATTCGAGAAATCGGTGAAAAACGCGCCTAAAGTTGTGTAAAACTGTATATTTTGTCATATTTACGGTAGTGGTGACAGTTGTTTGATTAATACCTGTTCAATTTTTATAAACTTTGTCTTAATAAAAAATTGAATTATAAAAGAGGAAATTAAACTATTTTATGTTGAATTTGATTACTTACTTGCTTTTTGCTAATTTTATTGTCTGTTTTATCAATCGTTTGTTGGAAAATAGTGAAATATGACAATAATTTTGTATTTCTTTGTTTCAGTATATATAAAATTCTTATTTTAAACTGCAAGCATTTCGATTTCAATTGTTTTCATTTATAATTTAAAAAATGAATTTTCAAAATTTTAAGTTTTATTGATTAAATATCTGGATTTTTAGGCGATTTCTAAATTATTTTGGACAATTTATTTGAATATTGATCTTACTTTAAAATTTATATTTCAAAGTAAACGACAATTCATTTAAATTCTAAATATAATATAAATGTTTCTATAATAATAAATTTATGCTTTCATTCATTAGTAAATAATAAATTACAGATTGTTTGATAAACTATAAGTTTATTTGGTCAGTTTTGGTTCGATTGAGGTTGAGAAGGCTCAAGAGGGGTCGAGTGAGTTTTTGTGTGCTCGAGTGGGGTCGATTAAGGTTGAGAAGGCTCGAGAGGGGTCGAGTTAGGTCATTTGAATTTTAGTGTGCTCGAGTGCGGTCTACTGAGGTTGAGAAGGCTCGAGTGGGGTCGAGTGAGTTTAAGTGTGCTCGAGTATTGTCAAGTGAGTTTTAGTGTGCCCGAGAGGGTCGAATGAGGTAATGAAAACTAATTTAAGGTCGAGTGAGTTTTAGTGTGCTCGAGTGGGGTCGAGTGAGTTTAAGTGTGCTCGAGTATTGTCAAGTGAGTTTTAGTGTGCCCGAGTGGGTCGAATGAGGTAAAGAAAACTAATTTAAGGTCGAGTGAGTTTTAATGTGCTCGAGAGGGGTCGAGTGAGTTTTAATGTGCTCGAGTGGGGTCGATTAAGGTTGAGAAGGCTCGAGTGGTGTCGATTGAGTTTTAGTATGCTCGAGTGGGTTCGATTGAGTTTAAGTGTGCTCGAGTGGGGTCGAGTGAGTTTAAGTGTGCTCGAGTATTGTCAAGTGACAAAAATATTGTCCGCTAAATCCGGTGAGTTTGACCCCCTTCCTTGAATTTTGAAAAAAAGTCGAAAGGACACCACTATAGACAATCAGACCTTGGGAAACCCTGGTTTATATGATATATTGCTTTTTATTCATAATTGCGCAATTGTTATTTTCAATTTTATTTTAGCAAATGAATATATTTCCAATTGTCTATTTTAAGTTACATGAAAAAAAATATCTTTTACTATAACCAGGAATTGGATTTTTATTGCGTGCTAAAGTGTAAATTATGGCTTCATTTAGCAAAT
>JAQGAW010002230.1:0-15817 GCA_034698025.1 Phthiracarus crinitus | reverse complement strand
GATCGCCCGTAACCCCTGATATCGATTAGCCACCGATATCTTACACGTTGGCGTGGGTGCACTCTTAGCGTGTTTCATTATCGTCTTGATTTGGATAAGTAAAATGTTGACAAACAACACCAATAGGATATGCGGGTAAAGGTTGTAAAAACGATGCCGCGTTTGGATAATCAATCATTGCTATGCTCTCATACGTTGACGATAGCCATGCGATAAACATATCCGTTTCGTTATCCGTAAGAGGTTTGCATAACGAAATTGTTCGTGTTAACCATTTGCGTCCATTTTCAGTGCAGGCAACCCTTCGAACTGCAGACCAAGAGTTTCTTATTGTTTACGAACAGTTCGCAGAGTATTTATGAAAATCACTCATTATAATGTCGTAATAACCACTACAGTTGTAGTAAATACTGGGAAATTGTAAAATCGGTGCACTGCTGGCTAATGCACTGAAAATAACTTATTAACAGAGCCTAATATTTTATGTAAATACATATCATATATATTGTGCTGAATTAGCCATATTAGTTAAAAAATTTTGAAATGGATGAAATTTTAATTACATATTCATACATATATTATACGATTATACATATTTTTAGGTTATTAAATATTTTCCATTATTAAGAAAAATTATCGTTTAAATCTAATAAGTTTTAATTGACACCTGATTTTTCATCTAAACTTGAAAAAAATGTAGCTTAAAATCGAAGAGTTTAGACCCACTCTGAAATTTGAAAAAATTGAAATAAGACCCTCAAGTCCAACAATCCTTGGGACACCATGATAAATGCTAATAGTACTAGACTTGTAAATCATAAGAATATTCAGAACCCGAACCCGACACAATTGTATCCAAACCATACCCGACCCGACAATTTATTATGTATTTGGCATGTGTTTGCTTAAGTGCGTCATAATTACTAAATTTATATTCAATGTTATGTTTTTTACAAACGTTAACCACTTCTTTACTGTACTCATAATACGGTAATTCAATACACTTAATTCATTCCTGATTTTTCGAAAATAAATTCGACAAACCTTGTGATACACCGATAGCTATGTGTTTAATTAAGATATGCTCATAACAGCCAGCAAAAAAACCGATACCATATTTCAGAAATTTAAAGTTTATGTATTGGTCAGCAATCAAATTAAGCTCTAAACCAGTAATTGATACGTCATTTGCAACAAATCTTTGGTAAGCAATAGTATCAAAATAAAAGTCATTATCAGAACCTAACATTTTATGTACGAAAAAACAAAAATTATGTACATATATATGCACCTAAAAATCTAAAAATATTTATTCAAATATGTATAATAAAACATCCGAATTGAGTCTTAATTACGCTACATTTTTTTAGTATTGTCAATTAATCTCATTTTTTAAGTGCAACTAATTTTTTCAGTTAAATTTTTATTCGAAAATGTTTAATGTATCAAACAAGAAATAAGACCCCTCTAAAAACTCATTGATTTTAATCTACAATTTTTTCAAGTTTAGATGAAAAATCAGGTGTCATGAAAACTCATCAGATTTAAACGATAATTTTTCTTTAAAATGGAAAATATTTAAGTACATAAAAATATGTACAATTCTGTAAAATATGTATGAATATGTAATTAAAATTTCATCTATTTCAATATTTTTTAACTCTATTATTGCTAATTTACGAAATTTAGATGTTTTCAGCACAATATAGATAATATGTATTTGCATAAAATGTTAGGCTCTGCTCATAATAATTAATATAAACCCAATTTTATAATTTTTGTAATTTGGAAATATGTTAATTGATATATAACGTAAATTGCTTTAATAAGTCAATACTTAATTGATATATTCTTGTATCAAAGTGTAAAATAGCTTAATAGTAATATTCAAAAAAATTATGTTTTAGTAGTCCTTATTATATAATCGCAAGTACGGATAAAAACATTCGATTAATTCTCAAACAGATTAATTCTCAGTTCATTGTTTGTCATTGAAAGAAATTTTTCGCTAAATATTTATTTGTTGAACAGAATGTTTTTCTCGGATTATTTTATTGATGAATTAGTCATGTTTTATAAGTCCAGTAGAATTAAGTCTATCCTATTAAGTCGAATAGCATTACTTTTAATCTTTTAGTATTAAAGATAAAACATATCAAATTGCGTTACTAATGCCTAAAGCAATATTTTATTCAACAAATATTATAGCCATAGTAACCAATGCTTTCAATTTTTTAATTATACCATTTAAACGATAATTTTTTGAAATTTTGGTCAACATTTATTAGTGTCACAAAAACTCATCGGTCTTGATGTACAATTTTTTCCCTTATGCCAAAAAACTTTTCGAAATTTTAAATTTTTTTCGTCCTTGAATTTTCAAAATTTTAGGAGGTATAAAATCTTTTCGGATTTTCATAGGGGGTGTATACCTCAACCTGACCGCTCTTAGGGACACCTTGGTTATAATTATAACTTATGAATTTACCGAAAATCAAGTTTATTCTTAAATATTCTGCAGAACTAGTTATATTCTTTCTGTAATTAAAATTTTAAAAAATCAATTTTTAACAATTAATGAACGATTAGAAATTAATGAACAATATTATAGCATTTTTTTTTAACGATGAGCGATTTTTAATTTTTTTAAAACGAGTAATAAACGATTTCGCACCTTTTTTCGAACGATTTTCGAAGCCCTAGTATTATAAAGTATTGTTACTAATAAGTAAATACAAGGATTATAATTATAAAAGAGAAAAAATTTGTGACAAAATAAATTTCTATGTAAAAACTCATATTTACCAATAATCATTTATTATTTAATTTTTAATCACATTCTAAATTTTTAACATGTATAACAAGATCATGGAAATTAAATAATTAACAAAATTACTTTAATCAAGATCTAAAAGATTTTTTAGATTATGATTAAAGATTTTTGTTTTTTTAAATAAATTCGCTACAAAAGAGGGCATACATAACATGTACAAAAACCCAAAGTTTTTATATTCGATACCAAAAAAGTCTAAAGTGGTTTATCGATTTTACAATTTAAAACATAACCAAGGAAACTGATACTGATTATATTTTAATAAATACAGCACTATTTTATACAAGATAGTTAAATCAGGCATTATCTGTTGTGTTCAATATAAACCGAACTGAACTGCAAATAAGTTATCAACTTTTTTCCCGACAACAGTCTATCTCTGAAAATCTCTATATCAATGACAGCGTAGTTTAAATAAACTTTTCTCTTTTATTCGATTTGATTTAAAGAAAACTATGATATTTGTATTGGTTATCGATTTGCTTTCATATGCAACATCACAACCATTTCCATATAAATATAGAAAGATGAAGCCAATTCTTTGTATAAAATAACACTCCTTTAATGTAAAGAATGTGTTGCATTACCTTTAGCATACATTCCTCAAAAACCGCCATAAAAACTTTTTTTTTGCTTTTGTTGAATAAATATACACAAGTTATATGCGCCAGAATATGATATCAAATATCAGTAAATCACTTTCTGGATCCACCGTATACACCATACACACCGTAGTAGTATTATTTATTAAACAGGAAATTCTTAAAAGTTATTTATGCCAGTATTGAAAGGGCAAACTGAAAAAAGGAAAAATAGTGCTGCGATGTTAAGGTATAGATAGTGAACGAGAAAACTAAGTTATGGCAGTTTTAGTTTGTAAAATCCAGAGACAGGTTTGAGATATTTTAGACCCGAAACATTGAGATAAAGATAAAACGTAAATAAACACATCGTTTTACAACGTTTTGCTGTGTTTAAACATTTTGATGTTTTTTTAACTAAAAGTGCACATGTTTTTACAAAAACGTTTTCGAAACAGTTTAATGTTTACGTTTCCACGTTGTCAGCGATTACATGCGATGATTATGTAAGCTTATTAAATAAAGTTTTAGTTGTCTCTATTACTGTGTATGTATTATAGCGTGGAGTGAGTTGAGCATACTTTATATTAAAATGCAATTTAATGGAGAAATATTAAACGAAAAAACTGATAACTAATCCCGAATAAATGTGGAAAAACAATTAAAATAAATATGAGAATGAGGTTAAAAAGTTGTCTGTAGTTTTCGATGACATATTGAATAAAATAAGGATGTTTTTTAGCGCCGGAAACAGAATATTGCTTTCGCTTTATTCTTGTACTTTATTTTTTCCTCATATTTCAAAAGCGGTTAAACGTTTTTTCGCTAATTATTTGCTGAAAAATAAGCTCATGGTATACTCAAGTTTATGGTGAAGTTTTATTTGAGTTCGCTTTACGAGTTCGTGAACGTATATTTATTTTAAATAACGTTCTCTTCTAAGATTTTAGTAAAGTGAACTTTTCGCGTGACTGTGTCTGATTGTTTTGTCACTTTACGTGAATATTCTCCATTTGAATTTTTATCGCATTCAATGTGGTCGTAATTTTATGTTTGACTTTTGTTTTTGGTAAGTCTTATAATTTTTTCACAAATCATTTGAATATTTTTTTGGTTTTGTAAATTGAAATATTTTCCTCTTATTCTTTTTTGTTTCGCTATAACGTAACCTTTCTTTAATGAAAAGTTTTAACGATTATCGATAATGCATTATTTTCCTTTAAGACACAGCTAATTAGTTTACTTAAACTAAAAAACAAAATAAATTATTTCTCATATTTATCGCATAAATAATTAGTGCATAATCACTTGTGCTTACAATGAATTGCACAGCGCTTCTAACAAAGAATCACTCATTTTAACTGAGATTCACTCTTAAGTTCTATGGGATTCACTAATTGTTATGGTTGTTAAAATTAAATAACACTTCAACTAAAAAAACTAAAATTTTAAAAATTTATAAATAACTAAACAAATGAGACAAAAGATGGCATACCAGCGCAGAAGAACAATGATAGTTAGTAAGCTTAACCACTATTCTATATCCACCGTAACATTAAAGGAGTAAAAATATCGATTTGTTTTTCCACAAAAATGCTCACACAATTTGCAGACACATTCAAACGGAGGCCATATCCTAACGCAAGAAGAAGTTTAGTAGTGCCGTGTAATAAAGAAAAAAAGATAGATGTGTACATTATGTTTAATGTGTTTAATGTCTGTCTGCGTGTGCATGATATCAATACCAGTGTGATCTTTCAGCCGCTCATACGCGCACAAACACTCACACACATCCTCCGAGTCATTTCAATGGGGCATCAAATTCCTTCGTATACTGAAAACATGTGATCCAAAAATCCTTTGCTTTTAACCAAACAACAAAATAATAGAAACGTGTCCGCGTGTGATATAAAAATGAAAAGAGAAAAGTCAATACAATATTGAACTGTGGATATAATTTATTATTAAGTGCAATACTGTGTGCCATTTAGTGTCATCAATCATCACACCATAAGTTTATAGATAACTCTGTAACTCTGTGTAGATATGTGTGTGTCTGTACAAGAGAGCAATGAAAGATGAAAAAAGTTTTACGCACTCCTTTTTTCTTAACTATTGCCTACAGTAACCGATAAAACACAGGATTCATTCGGTAATGTATACGGTGTATGAAACTGATGCTGTAATACTGTATTCCTTCCGAACTGGTATTAAAGTGGTGTATAAATAGTATATTATGTCTTTAAAAACCGCAAAATGAACTGCACTTGTTTTGATGTGTATGTTCTATATTTTGTGTGACATTTTTTTATATAAAAGACTACTAAAAAGATAAGTTCGTAAGTATAGCATCATTATGTTTGAATTTTTTATTTTTGTTCATTATTTTGGCAAAAAATTTGTGGATCATTTTTACTAAATGAAGCATAATAATTGCTTAATGTGTTTTTTATCAGCACAACAGTAAAAACTCAAAATAATAGACACAAAAACACATCGTATGAAACCTAATGAATTACGAAACAAAAAACATTTTAATCAGTTTTACAAATGGTTTAACAGTCTTCTTGCCAAACAAAAAACTTATTTCAAACGCATAAAAAACATGCTATTAATGATCGCCCATCTGTTCTTATTTCGGTTCTAAAATTATTTACGTTAATTTTTCTCTGCCTATAAAGATTTAGTGCTTAATTGAACTTCCGTGTAATTCCTAGATAATCCTTGAATTATATTTGAAACTGTTTTAATTAATTTACATTGTATTGCACACACACTCACACACACCAAAGCATTAAATGCAAAGATAAAAGCATATTGTGTTTTCTCCTCTTATGACCTCTTTTTCAATTAAGTTTGCATTACATGTGCAAACAAATTCGAGTGAAAGTTTTTCGCGAGTAAAGAGGGAATGAGAGAATCATTTCTCAATAAACAAATCTACAAATAATAAGTGTTATATAGTTTTCTTTAATCTAAAAACTTTTTCTTTTCAAGGATTTTCCATCTCATAAATTTAATAAAAGTTTTTGTTTTTGTTTCTTACAGAACATCGCAAATCGCAAACATACTCACGAATACGTAAAATGATAACTGTTTTGCTTAAAGAAAAAGTTTATCTTTAACTCAAATATTGGATTCTCTTCAACTGAAACGATGAAATTAAAAAGAAATAACGAGAGGAAAAACTTAGTTAAACTAAAATATAATCGAAACTACTTTATTATTTGGAAATAGAATCAAATATAAAACGCAAGCGATTGTGTGTTCTTTCAATGACGCAAAAACATTCGCTTTACGCAAACACAGCTTTTGGTAAAATTTGTTATTTTTTTCTATATAGCATACCATATACGGCTATAACCATCTAGTCATCAATACACATCATTTAAATCTAATCTACATTTATTTAGTATCCATAGATTCATCTATTTATGGGGTAATAATTTAATTTATTTTTATGAGAGTGCTCTTTAATGTTTCTCTTTAGCTGAATGAGCGCACAAGCGATTTATTAATAAATGAGTTCCGAAACTTATAATGATTATAGTCTAATGTTTAGCTTTCAGTCAAAACGAGTTGATCGTTTGATATTTGATTTTGAATAAAATTTTTACCACAAATGTTAGTAAATTTTGGCAAAATCATAATTCCTTTCATATTTTCTTACTTATCCTTTCATTAACTGTTTTGGGCTAAAACCAGGGATATTTTTCTTAATTTATGTTAACATTAGTTTCGACGCATTAACTCATTACTAATTACTGCAATATGTTTACGAATCATTGACAAACTTTCATGATATTATAAGAATCTCCAATAAAAATTAAACAAAACGTGATTCTATTTTTACGCTGTATTTCTATAAAACAGTTATGCCGCGAATAAAGTTAACTCGTTTAGTGATTTTAGTGCTGAGTATGATTACGAGCACAACGCTTCTGATCGCGTGGTCCAAAATTTGGACCGAGTTATCAAATTCGGTAGCAGTGAAAAATTCAGACTTGTTTAACGCGCAACAAAACCATATGATAGCGTACGCGTCAGATTTAGACGATACGCTCAATAATCAAAAACCAACGACTAATAGTGTTCAGACGCTTTCGACTGGCAGTGAAAGTAATAAAATTACTAATGATAATAATAAAGTTAACAGTATTAAAGACCAAAATAGACTCAATAGTGACAATAAGCACATTAAAACTGAACAAAAACTAATTGGTAATTATCAGTTAAGTGCGGCGAAAGAAAAGCCATGGTTTATGATGAATGGGACCAAAACGCCAACAGCTGTGATGTCATCATTGGCCATATGGCCCGAAGATCTACCAAACGACGACCGAATAGTGAATCAACTAATGTACATACCATTTGACTATAAGACGAATGTGAAGCGAAAAAAGCTTAAAAAAATTCTGCTATACTTTGGTCGCGGCGGTTGGAATGACCTGCCAATGGGACAAACAAAGTTTTTAATGGACAATTGTCCGGTGAATCGGTGCGCTCTGACCGCAAATTCAGCGGAAGCGCAAACAGCGGACGCCATATTTTTTAAAGATCGTTTCCATTGGCCAAAGCATAAGCGATGGCCGAATCAAGTTTGGATTTTGTTTTTGCTGGAGTGTCCGTTGCATACTCAGCTTTTCCGAAATTTGGGTTCCGGTGTATTCAATTGGACGGCCACTTACAGACACGATTCGGATATAGTAGCGCCTTATGAAAAATACGTGCCGTATCATCGATTCGTTAGCAACGAATACAATGGCGATGTTAATGGTGATGCTAATCGTGATGCTAACAACCTCTTTACGCAAATTAGAAAGGTTTGAGAATTTTAAGTATGCAATAATATATGGCAATTAGTGCAGTGTGTGATTCTAAATCAGTATCGGTTTACATAGTGTATCCGTTTACACCACAATTGTTTTTAAATCTATCTTAAGTTTCATTATTCTGACAGAATATAATTATCCTATCGATATTAGTTTTGTAGTTTAAAATGTGTTTTATGCCTTATAGCTACGAATAATTTCACCGATTAATTAGATTTAAACTTTAAATTTTAAAGTTAAAACTTTTTAGCTGATTTTCAAAGAGAGAAATAAATCCACATGTCTGTCCTTCCGTACGTTCGCAGTCCTATAATTATAAACTTACCTGTCTTGTCTTTTTATTGGTTTCATATATATTAAAAAAGTGATTTTATATTTTGCCCATTATAGACTTAAAAATTAGTATATTTGTTCCACAATAAACCTATAAATAATCCACTAACCTATAAATGTGTCATTCTTGTATATTAATTGAATTAATTTTTACTTTCGATTTCATCGATAATTAATTAAATGAATTCATATATAAAAGAGTTTTGTTGGTTTTAAAAAAATAAATTATCTCTTGTTTATTTAAAATTCAGCAGTGGAAAAAAACAAATAAATATGATTGTTATTATGTATAATTTAACGAAATTAAACATCCATTAATTTGTTTGAGTATTGGCTAGAGTTTTGTATATTTAAGCCCTATAATCCCTAATATGCAAATCAACAAAAGAATTTTTCTTATTTTATGGCATAACTAAATTTTGTCACGTGAGAAACTGCTTTAGAGAATTTAAAAGAGAAATCCATTTCACTCCTCCCAAAACTGTCATACATTATTTCAAAATTCTAACGTCTCTATTCTTACATTGTAAAAAAACTGTGAAAGTATGCAACTTTTCCAAAGAGCAAAGTAATGAGTTTAGCACTTTTTCTCGTGCATTAACAGTAAGATTGTACGGAACGGCTTACTGCATATATTTTTTGTGATCAATAGAAAACTTTTTAATTTAAAACATCGCTTACATCATATCAAACAAGAAAAAACCGCCGGATTATAATACGCACTATAAAGGGATGAAATATATTTTATCGTTATTGATATTAATTTTTTCTCAAAAAAACGTCTTACAGAGAGAATAAGAGTTAAATTAATGTAATGAGCTTAACATTTTTTTGTTAGGATTTATTATTAGATTTTTTCTGCTTTCATATATAATTTGATGAAATAAAACATTCTATATTTATGCATATATCGCACGCATAATCTGAATGTGTTGATACAAAAAAGCCAAAATGAGAATAAAAAATAGCATTAAAAGAGAGAAAAGGTTTTATTTGTCTGTCACGCATATAACCGGCAAACCCTTTTTATCGTTTTTTCTTTTCGCTTTCGCTATTCTCTACGAATCACAATCGCAAATCCTTTCATTTCTCAGACACACACATACATACACAGATATACACATACATAGAGATAAAATACGGATAAATCGCGTTCACTCTATTCTTACAGGTAATACAATATATTACGATGCGTTACATAATCGAAAGTTATACACAAGGGTCCACTCTATTATCAGATTTGACGCGCACTAAATGCCAAACCGTTTAGGAATATATTCAAACCCAATAATCAAAACTAGTGTCGTCTTTAATCACTAAATCTCTGAACATAATCTTTGACTCACACCAGGTTTTAGTTAACGAAATAACAAAAGAAAACTAAAAATGCTTTCACAGTACATGTAAAACTTGACTTAGACTTTTCTTTTGACACGATAATTACAACGTGAAACAGCGAAAAAAATAAAACTAAATTTAGAATTTTAATTACTTTTTAAAAAACATTCTTAAAATGAAATTCCAGCTAATTTTCAGCTAATTTTTGGTAAAGTTTAATAAATACGTTGATTAGAGTTATGTTAAAATATTGTAATTTTTCAAAGTTGCGCATAATTAATTAAAATTTAAAAACTTGTGTAATTAAAGATACCTTCTAATTTTAAAAAATAAAATGACGTCATTTAATTGTGATGAATTTTCTTTAATTAATTAATTAATTAATTAATTTTTGTGAAATAGTCTATTAATTATGCTGAAGGAAAGACCAAAAAAGTGGCGTGGTTTGTGTCGAACTGTGGCGCACGCAATCGCCGGCTCGAGTACGCTCGCGAACTCTCCAAACATATCGAAGTGGACATATTTGGCAGGTATTTATTAGATAAAACTACTGCACAGACACATTCACTGAAAGTCTCGTATATGTATTCTTTGCGTAACATAAATCTTTGAGCAAAATTAATATTAGCTTCGAGAGTAGCATTTAATCTACAAATTACACACTATATGTTGCTTTCCTTCCTTTAACCATACATTTCTTCTGCTAAACCATCGCTTCTTCGCTTCTAATTTTTCTATATAAGAGAGAGTTAGAATATAACGATAATAATAATAATACGGTATTGAAATAAAAGATTAGCTGATATATTAGCCACTATTTTCTCTATCCTCGAGAGTATAGTTTCGTTAGCGCTCTTGCGCTGCACTTTAAGTTAAACAGAAAGAGAGAGAAAATATTTCTCATAAATATGATTCGGTAACATCTGTGTATGACTTTGATTTCGAAAAAGTTGAGATAAAAGATTAAGGAAAACTTTTCAAATGGAATAGTTATGCCGTTTTTTACCTTCAATATAAAATTCTTTTTCTATGATTACTATTTTTTCACTCAATAATTCTTTTATATACGTACTCATAGCTGCGGTAATAAGAAGTGTCCGCGATCTCAAGCCAAAGAATGCTTCGAATTACTCAACAAAGACTACAAGTTTTATCTGGCGTTTGAAAATTCCAACTGTAGAGACTATATAACGGAAAAGTTTTACGTCAATGGACTTGGGTAAGAGGCATACACAGACACATAGAAAATTGATTGCAAAATAAGCGAAAAAAAGAGCTAAAATATTTCATCTCATTATTTTTACTAAACCAATACTTCGTTTTCTTGCCAAAAATATTTTCTTGTTTGCTTCTTTTCAAAATATTATCCGAGCATTCTTGAGATAAATTTATATATAATTCGTCCTCAGATATACCTTTTCTTGTTCTCTCTATCATTTTTATACTTGAGAACACATTTAAGTTTTATATATAGACATAAAAAGCACTCAAAACAGAACGTGTTTGTGTTTCGTAAGGCATACACATCTATTATGGCGCAGTTTATTATTTTTTGTATAAACTAATAGTGCGCTTGAATTCTGAAATTTTTTCTATTATAACAACAGATAATTAGATTGAAGGAAAATACTAGTAGAAATGCACATAACAATTGTTCTGATAGGGAACAAAATAAAAAGAAACGATTTACTACAACTCTTCAAACGTCTGTGTGTCAAAAAACAAATTAAAGAAAATCATTTTCTCTCATTTTTAGAATCATTAAGAATAGAATCAATAGTGAAGTTACGCTATATTTGCTCAGAATTGGACAGAAAAGTTACAATTTTTATTTTTATTTAAACTAACTTATAATATTGGAATCGAGCGAAAATTAAATTAAATTCAGCTACTTTTTAACGCTAGCAAAGAGGAGTTACCTTATTTTTTCCAAAAACTAAACAAATCGAACAAAACCTAAAAAAAATACCTTACATTTTTATTGTGGTAACGTTCGTTCGTTTACATTACACTTGTGCTTAAGAATTCGGTGCTCGTGTTTACTATTAACTTCAATCGCTAAATTAAGCTTTTATTACACTATGCTATTATAGTATTAAGCGAATTCTACTGAAAAATAATGCCACACCGCAGACATGTCATGCCAAATATACGAGTCAAAAGAATAAAACACATTCTAGAAAATGTCATACGGATAATATATATGTGAGTTAATCTCGCATTTAGCTTGTATTTTTACGCTATATTTTATCCGCATTTGATTCTCAGGAGAAAATTGATTTCGAGAGGAACAGTAAAAAACTTTTTATTCGAAATAAATGCACTTTTGTTTGATACCGAACTTAAAAAGAATAAATCAAAGATTGTGCGTTCAAAAGATACGGATTCTGTCATCAATAATCCGCAGAATTCTGTCGACAAAAAAGTATTTTTTGTATCTTCTTTTATCTATTTTCAAGTCACATCCTCTTAAGTATTCTTTTTCAAAAAAATCGTAAGCTTTTGTCTCAAAAGTATTATTCCAAAAAAAGTTAATTAAAGCCGATCCAAAAATAAATTAAAATTCTATCAAAAAAAGACACAATACGAATACCGGCATAACCGCCGCTAATATATGCGAATACAGATTGAGATCAAAAGTTCTTTTTTAATCGGGTTAAGGAAAAATAATTTTGTTAGCTATTTATGAGAAATATTGGCAAAAAACTGTTATCTATTCTAGACTAGTAAACGGGCCCTCGATTTGTCGGGCCCCCGCGGGCCCCCGACACGAATCCACGGGTCGGGCCGGGTTCGGGCTTAATAATAAAAAACTTGGGCCGAGCCGGTCTTTGAAGTTTCTCTGATTTTTATAGAATTTTCTAATTTTAGATATTTTGGAAATTAAATAAAATTTAAAAAGTATTTTTTTCTTTTAATAATTGTTAATTTAATATAAATAGAGAACAAAAACTCATGAAAAACCTGTATGAGTGGATAATTTATTGTTTTTAAGGCCATATTTCGACGAATTTTTAATAAAACATTTTTGTACGTAATTGATTGAATCGGGCCCAATCGGGCCGGGCTTTTGACTTTTTGAAATAATCGGGCTCGGGCCGGGCCCAACTTCAAACTATCGGGCTTCAGTCGGGCTCGGGCCTGAAAATTTTAACGATTTACTACTCTAAATCTATTCCTTCATTAAATATTTATAACAAGAAAAAATATATTAAAAACATTTATCAATAATTAATGACAGACACAACTCGAAAGATTACAACATAATCCCGATCGTGATGGGAGCGCATCCAAACGACTACAAGCGTTCGGCACCGCATCACTCATACATACACGTCGATCAGTTCGAGTCACCCGAACAGCTCGCCAATTATCTCCATCTGTTGGATACGAACGATAGCCTATATAACCAGTACTTCGACTGGAAGTATAGCGGTGAATTTATTAACACGTATTTCTGGTGTCGTGTTTGCGCACTGCTTCACGCGCCACCAAAACCGAATCGTTATTATGATGATATATCGAAATGGTGGTCACCGGACGGCATCTGCAATAGTGGTCATAATAACTGGGATTCAGAAGATAGCGCACCAAACGATATTGAAAGCTTACGATACCGAAGTGTTAATTAATGAAACAAAACTAAAATTTTAGGGTTTCGATATTTTTTTCGTTGATTAAGTTTAATTTATTATTTATTATATTTATTTGATCGCTGTTCAAAGATTTTTTTTTCTGTTTTAAAATAAACCAGTTTTTAAAGGAATCTCAAATACTGTAAGTTTAAAAATTAAAATTTTATATGGAATTATTTTTTAAATTTAGTCATTTTTCAGACCAAAACTTTAATTTATGATTACAGACATTATAATTTATTCGATTTAATTATCTGGTAATTATAGATAATTTTTCACATAAACTTTTGTTAACTTAATTATATTATTTGGTTTTAGTTTACTATTTTCGCATACAAATTGAATATTATTTTAAACGATTAATTAACACTTTATCGTTATGTGATAAATTGTAATTTATTATAATTTCATAGTTGAATGTTATATATAGAGAAGAATAATCTGTGATTTTGTACACACATAAAAATTGTATGATTTAAAATCAAATGGTAAACAAACATCATTTTTATGAAATTCATCAAATAAGAAATTATCGTTATTTATAGAAATATATATATTTAAAAAACCACGCATTGTGTAAAATAGTTATTAATAAATGCTTTAAAATGCGATAAAATAAAAATTTTATTTACCAAATACAGTAATAATGTCTAAATATCAATATTTTTATGTTTATTTGTTACTGAAAAACATTAAGATTCCTAAGTACTAAATTTATTTTATTTAAAGTAATTAATTAAATCTCATCACATTTAAAAAACATTAAAGACCGTATTGCAAAGATTTTAAATTATTTCAAAATTTTAGATTTTGCTTGAATGGGATGCTGAGTGGGAAGAGAATGGAAATCAGATCTATAGCCGTGGTTTTCAAACTTTTTTATTAGGTGACATTTTATAAGTTTCACCTGGGGATCCTACCCCCTCGACACCTATATCAGTGGCTTCAGTCCAATGAGAAGAGATCAAATGGAGAGGTTTGGAGGAGTGGCTCCTCCTTAGAGGGTTAAGATGGGAAAATTTAAAAATTTAACTTAGCAACTATACTATTGCACGAATAAAAAGTTATATTTATTTGAGGGGTCACTCAATGCGGTGGACGGAACCTCCCTATTGGGGCTTAGGTAGAAATTTTCAGAATTATGTACTTATGGTATGGGTACAAAATTAGTCAGGGTGGGGTCCAATTGGGTCGGGATTGGGTCCGGGTGGGTCGGGTAGGGCAAGAGTTACTCAGAGTAGGGCCCTGGTGAGTCGGGCTGGGTTTCGGGTGGGAATTATAGGAATGAAATTTGGATGGATTGAGATTGTTATTGGTATGGTCGGGATGGGGTTTTTCTATATCGCTATGGGGCCGGTTGTGTCGGGAAGTAGTTATAAATGTTCATGTTTGGTTCGGCTATAATATAAAGGGTTGAGTTGAGAATGTTCGGGATAAAATCGAAATTTAGTTTTAAAAAATATTATATGGCTTTATTTCTAGTATTTACAGTATATGAGAAATACTGATCACCAAACGTGATGACTAGAGAATCAAATTATAGCATTTGCTACTTTTTTGTTTCATATGTTAGAACCATAAAAATGTATGTGTGCACGAATCACATGGTATGGAGTCCTTCTGGTCGAAAAACGGAAAGGTCAGTGAACAAAAATTTATCAAAAGCTGGAATTGTCAGTGAAAATATTTTTAATTGATATCAAATTTATAATTTACAAAAAAGTAAACGTTTAGTATTTACGGTCTTTAATAGTTTTGAACCTTTGCTTATTTTCTTTGAAAACCTACAATTAATGCCCTAATTTTATACTTTCGTGTATTGAATTCAATTACTTTTAGATGAAACATTTTCGATAAGTTTGTTACTAAATATCATGTAAACGGAAACGTTTTGATTATTTCTATAAAATAAACAAAAAGGGAAAACCAGGAAAACAAAAGAACTTTCAATTAATTATTTATATTTATAGAATTTAACATAACTCCTCCGATTATATGATCAAATAAAAAATGTCTGTTTAGTTAAATAAGAATATTTAATTAGTAATTACATATAAGAAATGGCTTAAACGCTAAACGGCTGCTAAATAATTATTTAAACTAAATTGATTCACAGTAAACATGTAAACGGATATCGGTTTCGGATATTACCTATGGCAGAGGTTCTCAAACTATGGGTCGCGACCCAAAAAAGGGCCGCATAAAGAAAAAAATGGGTCGCAAGCATTTTAAGAATTAACATTATTGTTGGGTCGCAACAATAAG
>JAQGAW010002229.1:0-15822 GCA_034698025.1 Phthiracarus crinitus | reverse complement strand
CCGTTATCCCTTTTGCCAGTTTACATTTGGCGAGCCTACTGCCAGGATTTCGAAGTGAACTTTGTCCGCTAACGACATATCCTGAAATTTTCAAGTGAACAAAAACGCAGTTACATAATGTGACCGTTGTGTGCATAAACACTAAAATACGCAACTACCATGAATGCAAACCGCAGAGCAGTTCGTACAAGAACTAGTGGACGTGACTCATCCTTAGTGGAGATTGCGATGGACGGCGCGAGAGAACGAATTCGCCACCAAGAAGCGGCCAATGGTCATATAAGGGTAAGAGTTAGAGGTCGTGCCAGAGGGAGAAGAGTGGAAACACGCGTTAGAGGGTCACCGGTATTAGAGGAAATAATACCAGCACTACGAGGAAGGGGCAGAGGTGTTAATAGAGGTGCCATTAGAGGTCGTGCCCGTATCAACCGTGGAATTGGAAGACCGACGCAAGGCATAGAGGAGAGTGGAAGTGAACGTACCGTTTATGATGTTCATGGCTTGAAGAGACGTGTTATTACCAATTCACACCATAATACAACACCTATTGTTACCAGCCGTTATGAAGGACTTAAACGTGGAAGACATGGAACGTCAATAACACCCGAATTAGACGATACGCATTCCCCATATAATGAGGACACATTCGAATATGACAGTGCTGTCTATGGGAGCGATCAGTTTGATAACTCATTCGAGACAGTAAGAGAACATGTACCAGTGCATCAACGTTTGGGACCACGGAATGTGATTCACACAGTGTCCGCTCATCAAACAGCCCTTATCAAATTCAACGGCACAGTTTCTAAAGCTCGGATATGGTTAATCCAGTATAACACTACTGCAAATGGTAATCAATGGGATGAATACACTAAGTGCCATAAAATCAGAGACTCACTAACAGACAAGGCGCTGAACTGGTTTGACGCCCAATACCAGCATATTGGTAGATGTCCGTCATCATGGAATCAGTTTCGACATCATTTCACCCGTCGAAATCAGTTGGATCACTCGGACGAACACATTCTAGAAGAATTGACGCGCACGACACAGCAATTCGGAGAAGGGTTGTCCGAATATATCGATCGCATGGATGCTCTGTATAATCAACTTCAACGGCCATTACGAGATCAGCAGAAGTTGCGGTACATAAGAGACGGTGTTCTGGAACAGCATTTACCTGTATTAGCAATGTGTAATAACATGCAACATCTTAATGATGTGAAAATGTCTGTCGACGCAACTTACTTGTACCGACGAAAAAGGCAGACAAAACATAAAGTAAGTTTGGAGGATAATCGCCAATTCAAGAGGTTTCGAAGAGATTGTTTTGAGGAAACCCAACCGCCGTGTTTCCAACCCAGACCACCACAAAGACGCGAAGAGCGACCAAATTACAACGAAGCTGAGATTATTTGCTATAATTGCCTGAAAAGAGGACATCCGGTTCAAAGGTGTCAACAGCCCAGAGATAGAGAACGCATACAAACCAATCGCGATAAGTTATTGACTGAGAGATGTAAGGCATATAGAGAGGCGACTCGTGAAACGGTAGTCAAGATCGTGACTCAGCCCACAAGTAATGAAGTTTTGCTAAATGGCCAGTATTTCAAGGCGCGATAGACACAATTTCATAGTCAGTCTGCAAAGATGGCACGAATAAATGAAGATGTTTGCGAAGCGGTTGAATTATCACTACCACCAACTAACAGGCTGTGGGGGATGAAAACAAGATCAGTGCTAAAGTTTTATACAGATTGAAATATTTTAAATACTCAATAAGGAGGCGTTCTAGGAGGAAAAATGTGATTTGAACAAAACATTATTTTCTCAAGAACTGTTTAATATTAAAAAATAATTCTTTTTTTATAAATTAGATAATTTTAAGTTGATTTTAAAATAAATTTTTAAAAAATTTTAGAAAAATTATTTTGATAATTTTTTTAAATTTGAAAGTTTAAAATTTATTTTTATTCTTATTATTGAAGAGATGGCTTCTATAAACCGGGTTAATTTTGTAGCTCTTAAAGGGTAGATAATTATAGAAAAAATAATTTTTCAAAAATCTCAAGAAAAAATAATTTATTTTTTAGAATAACATAAGTCAAGACAAATTTATGTAACTAAAAAGTAAGTAGTAGTATACCACTTAGCGGTTTCGATCTGTAAATTTAACAAAAAAATTAAAATGCAAAAAAATTAGTTAAATATTAGTTAAAAAATTTCTAATAATTATGAAAACTAATGAATTAAGAATTATTATTTAGCCTTTTCTCTATAATTGTGGCCCTAAAAAGGGCCGTTTTTATTAATAAACGTCAATTTATTATACGTTATTCACAGTTACAGCGCAAATTGGACAATACCATAGTCTTTTGAGAATCTAAAAATATTAAATTAACGTGAATATTAAAATAAATATAGATAATAATGATATATTACTTGTTTTTCATTCAACTTTTTTAAATCAGTGCAATATTTTTTATGAAATTTTCTGCCACAAGTAAAACATTCTAACCAGATGCAATTTTTAGGACCAATTTGTTCTCAAATTTCACAAGTTTTATGTTGTAATTCATTATTGCTTGATGAAGTGGACTAAATATTTGTATCAATTGCTGTCAGTGGTCTATTTGTTAAATTTTCACCAAAACTGCATCCGCGTTTCATCCTTTCTTCTGGAACTAAATTAAACTAATTAGAAAGAAGAGATATATATAAGTTCTTACGTATAACTCGTTGCAATTGGGTTGTGACAGGTGGTGATAAAATTCTTTGCATAGTTTAAAGGCAGTGAGATAGATATGGTTGTTCATTTTCCGAAATGTTCAATAATTCGCTATTAAATCTATCTTGAAAACCTTCATCAGTCCACGGAATTGCCATCGTAATATTTGAGCTTTCAATAGATTCAGAATTAAGAGGAGAAAATTCCAGTTTTCCGAAATCAATTAACTGCATAATCAGGTATAAGTTTTGCCCATAAGTTCTCCAGAATTAAAGTGAAATCAAGCTTAGACATCTAAAAAGAATTAATAATTAATTATTATAAAAGAAAAATTTTGTACTTACAGTTCTCATATTTGTTCTGGTATATTCTTCAACTGAAGTGTGCCAATGATTTTTTATTGGACCAAAAAATCCAACATCAAGAGGTTGAAGAAAGTGAGTTGTATGTGCTGGCAGTTTAATCATCACAATATTTAAATTTATAGCTAATACTACAACCTCTGCATTTGTATGAGAACTATGACCATCGACAATTAAATAATATGGTCCACAGTATTCCGGAATATACTGTTGTGCCATATCATGAGCAGTAGGATAAAACACATTTGCCAACCAGTCTAAAAAATTATGTGTCATCATCCAACCACTGAAACTTGATCTATAAACTGCTCCATTCCATAATTTTGGGTCATCCGGAATCGACTTTTTAAATAATACGAATGGTTTCATCACATCACCATTGGCTATATAATATTAAAAATAAATTTTAGAAATTAGGTTTTGTCTATTTAAATAAAATCAAACTACCATTTGCACAAACATGTACTGTTGTATATTCACGTGAATTGTTAAATGTTTATGCTTTGTACATTGCGAGATCCGCGAGCAGCCATAAAATTTTTATGCGTTAAAACAGGAGCAAATCCAGCTTCATCAGCATTCCATAATATATATTTTAGAGTGCTTTGATCCACATTCTATTAAAGTATGAATTTATTAACAATATAGTGAGATTTATTAACTATGATATTTATACCTCAAATATATCTGAAAGTAAACTAAAAAAGTCATCAATAATTAATTTTGAAGGAGATTTAACTCTGGATTGATGAATTGTTTTAGATCGTCTACGTGAAAGTTTATCTTTATGGCGTCTGAGAAACAAAGTTATCCACGGATCACTTGGGCCAGTTTTTGTAAGGTTTTTGGATGATAAATAATCGTTTACAAATTTTTTTAATTCACAATTTGTAAACCCGAAACCACCTAATGCAAGTAATTTCAAACATTCGACCAATTCAATTTCCTTACTTTCAGATAATAATGGTTTTTGGCCTACTTGTGCATTAACATTAATCTAAAAATCAAAATTATAATTAAGATTTTATTATAAAAAAACATAATTATCTTACTTGTCCATTAATTCTTCTTTCTAATGATCTGGCACATACATCATGTAAAGCGGCTAGTCTTTGTATTGAATTTCGTTTACCATTAAACGCTAGACTTTTTTCAAATTCATATTGACGCAAAGCTCCTTCCATTAGTTTTTTTGCGTCACCTTTATTATAATTAACCTTTAGAAAGTGAATAAGATTTAATTTAATATATTATGTATCGTATTATTATTAATATTATTATTATTTAATTGGAGTTTTAATTTGATTTAAACTAAGTTTATATACCTTTTCTAAAATATTTAAACAATTTTAAAAATATTATAGTTTGGGGTCCGATTTTAAAAAATAATTTATTAATGTTTCAATATTAAATTTTTAATTTAAGTTGCAATCGTATTTAAATTTTTTATTTGTATTGCATTTTAATTTATTTTATCAAAATTAAAATACAAAAATATTTTTAATTTCAATATTAATTTATAGTTGAATTTTAAGTTTTATTTTTAATTATGGATTTTGATTGTAAAATTATATTTTAGTTTTACTTTCTAACTATTTTTGTTTTATTCTATGATTAAAAAATTATAATTATACAGTACAGAGCAATGCAAAGCGCAATCAATCTTTTCGAGCTTGTAGTTACAGTTTAAGCTCACAAAATTTTGAGCTTCAGCTTATGAAGCTCAAGCTCAAGCTTGCGATCCTTAGCTTTATGAGTTAAGATTGAGCTTATGTTTATAATTTTTGCAACAATATTAATTAATATAACATTTTATATTATGGTATTAAGTAAGTAATGTTTTAATGTAATGCAATTCTTTAGGAAACATAAAATCATCAGATAAGCTCTCGAAACCTTTATTATTTGATGAAAATTAAATTTTAAAATTTTTTAAAAGTTGAAAATTTGAAATTATTAACGGTATTTATAAATAGAGATGGCAAAAAAGCTCAAGGCGAGCCTAAGCTAGCTTGAGCTGAGCAGAGCTTAAAGCTCGAATTATTGATGTCAAGCTACAAGCTCACCGTTAACTGAGCTTACAAAATAAGCTCTAAGCTCAGGTTATTGAGTTATTAAGTTTTCCTCAAAATTATTTTCAAAATGTTTCTTCGTTTATTATGCACATATTTATTAAATCTAATATTACTAATAATCGGAGCTCAAAGTGAGCTTAAGCTAGCTTGAGCTGAGCTGAGCTGTGCTTGAAGCTCAAATTAATGATGTCAAGAAACATTAAGCTTAAGCTCGAATTTAATGTACGGCATTATCGGTTTTAATGAGTTTTTATTAAAGAAAACAAAAATAATTTATGGAAATTTTAACATATTTTTTAATCACATCCAAACCAAATTCTCTAAATAAAATTTCAACTCCAATCAACAACTTTCAAAGCTATCTACAACTCCACTCCATTCCCAATTAAATTTTCACGTATTTCTCCAACTCTACAATTTTAATGAATGTTTTCTCCATTTGAGCTTGAGTTACAAATTCAAACATACAATGGGAAGTTTGCTGGTATTTGTACTGGTGTTTGATAAGCTGTGCTCGTAAGTTGAAGAACTTAAGTTTGGACTTTAGTTACTCGCGAGGATTTCCTCATTATTTAGTACAAGTAAATGGTCTCACGCTTAAAATCAAATAAATTTTCGAAAACTTTATATTATAAATCTTATGTACTTTAAAACAATAAATAAACAACGCGTATAGGAAAATAATTTACTTAAAATCTATTAAAGTAAAATAAATGGCACATTAAACAAAAGTTAATTAAATATAAATAAATAATTAATCTTTGATTTGATTACTAAGACCTGGTAATTGACAAGCACTTGACATTAAAACTGCTATTAAATAAAAAAGTCCAAAATATATATTTAATTTTGCCACACTTTTTGGTAAAAATTTTAAATTTCCGTCACGGAATTGTTTTTCCAATTTAAAAGCTTTGGGTAATGTGATTAAAGGCAAAAGTAACCAAAATGAGTAATGAAAACTTGTCACAGTAAACATTATGTATGGAATAAATAATAATAAAGCAAAGAGTATATGAGACGCCGATTGACCAATAAGTATAGCAATGGTCACAACACCTAATTCACGATCATTTTCTATGTCTCGCGTATTATTTGAATGATGTATGGCTTCAGTATTGAGCGCTAGAGGTATCGCGTAAGTGATTGGTATGGCGTATTGGTTTAAGCTTCCTATAAGTATTATATAGTATTATATAGTATAGTATTATTAGATTTATTACAATCATTTAGTACCTGTTTGGGCAATAAACGAAAATAATGCGCTTATTGGTCCAAATGTTAACATTATAACGTCACCCAATGCTATATATTTGAGACCAAGACCTGCCGTATATAAAAATGAAAAAGAGAGGCCAACGAAGTATATGAGCGCCAAATGAGGCATTCGTGCGGCAGACAGGTATGCCATTAACACAAAGCCAATGCATCCAAACAAATAGCACGTTACACCTAATCGTAATATAATCATATAGATATATATTAATAGCAATATATATATATGAATAACTATACCCAAATTGACCACTTGGTCGGGAGTCAAGTGTTGGTCAACTAAAGTCCTATCATCAGAATTCAATTCCTGAGAATCAATACCTCTCATGTAGTCATAGTAAGTATTAATAAGATTGGCTGCAGAGTGAACCGACATTACAGTGAAAAGTGTGGCCAATAATAAGTTTGGGGAGAATTGTTTGTCACACTTATATGCTAATACCGAACCGATCACTACTGGAATAAGTGATGACGAAAACGAAGAAATCCGCAATGAAAACAGATAATTAGACAATCGATGTCTCTCTCGCAGTAATGATAACATACTTTTCATAGTTAGTCCATAACGTAATTCAATACATAACACGCTGGCAATACCTTTACAATTCAACAACAGTTACTGTTATGTTACACATTAAACGCTTCAACGTAGAGAACGAAATTGCGTACAGTATACACTACATACCGTGTTCACACGCAGTATACACTAGACCTGAAAAAAATCACTGAATTACTCATCAAATTTTAACGCACAATTTAATAAATTTTAATTAAATACAAAATAACATTTCAAATATTTATAATTAAACAAGAATGAACATTCATAATGAGCTCAATTTGTATTTTATTTCGAGTTAATTAAATAACTTGTATGCTTAACGTTATTTGTATTTAATTTAACATAAGCCATAAGTTTTACGAGTCAGTTATACCAGAGGTTACTAAACTATGGGTCGCGACACAAGATAGGGTCGGCGAAAGAAAAAAATTGGGTCGCAAGAATTTTTAAAATTAACATTAGCATTGGGTCGCACATAAAGTTGTCTATTAATTATTTAAATACCATATTTTTGCATTTTGTAGCAATTAAAGATATGGATAGGACATGACTTATTTACAATGTTTTTTAATATAATGAGTAGTGATAAGAATAATCTCAAGCTCAATGTAAAACTCAATTAACCTTTACGAGCTTGTAGTTCAAGCTCAAAGATCATTAAGCTCAAGCTTTTTCTTTTGCTGCTGAGCTTTATGAGCTTATTTTAGATTATATTTATAATTTTTGTTATTTGATAAAAATTTAATTTTAAATTTGTTTAAACTAAATATTTTGCAAATTATTAATTTATAAGCAAGCTCTAACATCAATCTCAAGCTCAAAGCTCAAAGCTCAAGTAAGCTCAAGCTCAATGCATTCCAGTTTTGAGCTAAGCTCAACTAATTGAAGCTTAGAATAAATGATCTTATTCTCATCATTAATATTGAGAAATTATGTGCGAATTATTTTTAAAATTTTTTTTGAAAAGCAAATAAATATATATTTATGGGTCGCAGAAGAAATTTTTTTGATATTTTGGGTCGCATAAGGAAAAGTTTGAAAACCACTGAATTAAACTATAATATCGTTTATCGTATATATAATATATAATATATAATATATACAATACGGTCCAAATTATTGACGATTTAGCAAACAAATAGCTATTTTGGTAAATTATGGCCAAAGAAATTCATGGTTTGGTAGAGTTTAACTCACATTTGTCAATACATTCATCGTTACAATCATTACATTCACATTCGCATTCACACTCGCATTCAACATCGACTTACGAGTCTTCGATATCACATTTGGTCACTGAATTACGCGAATGTCGTAATGCAGACAACGAGAAGAAAGTGTGTGCCATTCAGTGTTTGCAACAATATATCAATCAAGACATGTCGGAATTGAATGAAGAAGAGTTCAAACCATTTTTTGATACATACATAAACAAAATATTTGATTTGATGGTGGGTTCGGGCGCTAATAACTCAAATGACGTTAAATGTGGTATTATTCTAATGATAACGCTTTTGGACGCACCAACTGTTGATCGAATTAAGTCTTCGATATGCGCTCCATTTGCTAATCATTTGCGTACATTGAACTATAATTCCATACCAGTATCTGATATCGAATTATTAGAGTTGTCTGCTATAGCTGTCGGTAAGATAGCTCTCAATTCAGGTGCCGTTACTCCCAATTTTGTGGATTTCGAAGTGAGAAGAGCTTTAGAGATGATTTCTGCGGATAGAACTGAGACGAAAAGGCATTCAGCTGTTCTTAATTTGCGTGAATTGGCAAATGTAGCGCCAATGCACTTCTTTGGTCACGTAAATGCGTTTTTTGACGTTATATTTGTCGCTATAAATGATCCTAAAATACGTGAATCAGCCATTTCTGCATTACGTTCAGTGCTCTATGTTGTCGCTGATAGAGAACAAGTAACACACGATCTTAAGGATAATTTACATGTCGATCAACAAATCCCCGATTGTTTTCACACATGTTATGACGAATTAATTAGAGGTTTTGAAGAAAAAGAAAAGAATGCAAGAGATAGAGAGGAGAAAATTCATTGCTCTTTACTCATACTCAATGAACTGTTGCGATGTTCTAACGATACGAATCCAAATATAACTAGAGATTTGGAATACAGATTGAGTCAAATGAATGAAAGTCATTACTATTCTCGAAGTACTCATTTGACCAGAATATTTCGTGGCCATAATCACTCGCATAATCAACATAATGTTCCGTGTTATGGGTTAAGAAATTTAGATTCATTAGTCAAATATCATAAAGAAATGGGTTTAGCGCCGACTCTCCCTAAACCTAATAAATTGAATCCTTTAAAGCAAAGCTCAACCTGTCGTCAATTAATATTGAATAATTACGATCAGATATGTAAATACGTTATGAATCAAATTCGAGCCAAAAATACACAGAATATAAATAACATCTTATTAACTATACTTCCAAGTTTAGCTGCTTTATGTCCAAAACAATTCGATTATAATAAGTATTTTAATGAAACTATTGTTTATTTGCTTAACAATCTTCGCGTAACACCAATAAGATCGATAGCCTTTATTGCTTTGGGATTATTAGCTATTACTGTTAAAAATTGTCAAACAGATATTTTCAAAGCTTATTTTCCACAAATTATGTCAACTATACGTCAAAATTTGCCACCAAAAGATTATCAATCAAAAAAGCGTGTACAACAACCAGATCCAGCCATTTTTACATGTATTGCTTTATTAACGCAAGCATCTGGAGATAAAATTCGTAATGACATTCGAGATCTGTTGGACCCTATGTTTTCTACTGGTTTATCGCATTCATTTGCGGCAGCTCTGCATGATATTTGCAAATACATTCCAAGTCTTAAAAAAGATATTCAGGATGGTTTACTTAAAATTTTAAGTCAAATTTTAATGAAAAAGCCATATATATTACCAGGAATGCCTAAACAGTTACATAATGTAACGCCAATTAATTGTGATAATTATGACATATCAACTATAATATTGGCATTGAAAATATTAGGTCAGTTTGACTTTGATTCGCGTCCATTAATGCAATTTGTTGGGCACATCGCTGATACATATTTGACTGATCAAAATCGGGAAATAAGACTTGAAGCTGTTCACACCTGTTGTCAATTATTGAAACCAGCATTAATTACAGTTCACAATAAATATTCGCAATCGCTTGTGATTACTATTCAAGATGTATTAAATAAATTATTAATAGTAGGCATCACCGATATTGATAGTCAAGTTCGATATTCTGTACTCTCTAGTCTTGACGAACGATTTAATGTCCATTTAGCTCAAGCGGAAAACTTAAATTCTTTATTTATGTGCCTCAATGACGAGATTTTTGAAATCAGAGAATTAGGTTTGTGTACTATCGGTCGATTGAGTAGCATTAATCCAGCGTATGTTATGCCTTCATTAAGAAAAGTTTTGCTTCAATTATTAATTGAGTTGGAATATTCGGGTGTTTGTCGTAATAAAGAACAAAGTGCTAAAATGTTAAGTCACTTATTACGTACAACACCACGACTTATTCGACCTTACACTGAACCAATTTTGAAAGTATTCCTTCCCAAACTAAAAGACACCTCACAATCAGTGGTAACCGCAGTATTGAGCGCAATCGGAGAACAAGCTATTGTCAGCGGAACTGAAATGAAAAGATGGATCGATGAGTTATTTCCTATTATTTTAGACGCAATTCAAGATTCTTCATCTCAGCAAAAACGTGAAGTTGCGCTCTGGACTTTGGGTCAATTAGTCGAAAATTCTGGTTACGTTGTAGAACCTTATTGGAAATATCCAAACTTGTTGGACGTATTGTTCAATTTGTTAAAATCTGAATCTACTCGAAACTCACAATTAATACGTCGCGAAACGATTCGAGTGTTAGGTTTAATCGGTGCGGTCGACCCGTATCGACATAAAGTTAATCTCGGCGTTATCGATCAATCAGGAGAACCACTCATAGCGCACGATCCTATATCTGATCAAGAATTCAATGCTCACGAAATGTTGTCAAACCTAAATAATACGTTCGATGATTTTTATTCTGCGATAGCAATAGCAACTCTGATGCGTGTGATGCGCGAGCCATCGCTTAGTGGTCATCACACTATGGCTGTACAGGCCGTTGCGTTTATATTTAACGTATTGGGTGTGCGCTCTGTTACTTACATTCATCAAGTGTTGCCTCCATTCTTAAACGTGATACGAACTGGTGAGCCACATATTCGTGAATTTTTGCTGCAACAACTCGGACAACTGATATCAATCGTTAAAATTCATATAAGAAATTATTTGGAAGATATATTTCGTGTTGTACGCGATTTTTGGACTACCAATTCTCCCATGCAATTAACTCTTATAAATGTTGTCGAACAGATTGTCATAGCACTCGGCGGTGAATTCAAAATATATGTTCAATACCTTATTCCGCACATCCTTCGAGTTTTTGCTCACGACAATAGTGTCCGACGACACGTTACTGTCAAGTTATTATCAGCGCTTCAAAATTTTGGTACTAATTTGGATGATTATATGCATTTATTGATTCCTCCTATCGTCAAATTATTTGATTCTAATGAGAATAAAGAGAGAGACGTTAAAATAACAGCTTTGAAAACTATTGATGTTTTATCAGAAGATTTGCAAATTACTGAATATTCTTCAAAAATTATTCACGCGATTGTTCGTACTATTGATTCAAATGCCAGCGATAAAGAAATAGTCAACGCAGCAATGGACACATTAACTGCTGTTGTTTTTCAATTGGGTGTTCGTTATTTAATTTTTACTTCATTAGTTAATAAAATACTTCAAAAACACAAAATATCTCATCAACATTACGATGTATTGTTAACAAAAATAACAAACGGTTCAACAATAGCTGAGGTTGAAGACGACCCAATAATGGCTTCAAAACGAAATAGAAAAAGGATTCGAAATCAGGTTAAAGAGCAGCAGCCAAGCGCTACCGAACCTAAAAGAAATCCTATTCTAATGACTGATTTGCAAAGAGCTTTGAATCAGTGCCATAGAAGAGTATCAAAAGAAGATTGGCTGGAATGGTTGAAAATTTTAAACATTGATCTTATTCGGGAATCGCCGGCACTCTCACTAAGATCTTGTTTTCCATTGGCTCAAGCATGCAATTCTGTTGCTCGTGATCTTTTTAATCCAGCATTTCTTAGTTGTTGGACTGAATTGAATGATGAACATCAACAAGAATTAATTAAATTAATACAAGAAGCTCTATCGCAACAAGACATTCCTGAAGTGACTGGAATTTTATTGAATTTGGCTGAATTTATGGAACACGTGGATCGCGGACCACTTCCGCTAAATACTAAAACATTATCTGAAAGGGCAATAAAATGTCGTGCATTTGCTAAAGCTCTTCATTACAAAGAGGTTGAGTTTCATAAGGGACCCACAACTGAAGTGTTAGGAGCTTTAATTTCTATTAATAATAAATTACAACAACCGGAAGCCGCGCAAGGAGTTCTTGAATACGCAAATAAATATCAACTTCAGGAAATTGAAGTGAAAGAACGATGGTATGAAAAGCTTCATGATTGGGAAAATGCTCTTAAAGCATATAAATTAAAATATGATAAAGAATCGAATGATTTTGAGTGCATTGTGGGGCAAATGCGTTGTCTTGAAGTTCTTTCGGAATGGACTAAACTTTATAATTTAGCGCAAATAACTTGGGGTTCTGTGAATACGGAACAAAAAGCGAAAATGGCTCGTATGGCTGCAACTGCTGCGTGGGGTTTGGGTCATTGGGAACAAATGGACGAATATACGAAAAATATAGCAACAGATACATCTGATTCTCCATTTTATCAGGCAATTCTTCACGTTCACAACGGAAATTATGATGACGCGCAATATCTGATAGATAAAGCTAGAAAGTTAATCGATACTGAATTAACCACAATGTCTGGTGAATCCTATAATCGCGCGTATGGTTCTATGGTTAGCGTACAAATGATGTCTGAGCTCGAAGAAGTTATACAATACAAATTAGTTCCTGAAAGAAGAGAAATGATTATACATAAGTGGTGGCAAAGACTTCAAGGTTGTCAACGTGTGGTTGAAGACTGGCAGAAAATTTTGCAGTTGCATTCTTTAGTTTTGACTCCGCATGAAGACATGAGAGCGTGGCTCAAGTTCGCCAAACTATGTCAACGTAATGGTCGTTTGGAATTGTCTTATCGTACACTCGTTACACTTTTAGATGTGGATATCGATGCAAACAAACTTACTAATGGTTCTGTTCTTCCAACCACATACCCATTGGTTACTTTTAGTTATATCGAGCATCTATGGATATCTGGCCAAAAACAAGAGGCATATAATCAATTATCTGCTTTCACGGCTCAACTCGTTCCACAAAATTTACAATATATAATCAATGATGACGTTCAACATTTGCAACAAAGAAATGAATTGAATAAATTGTTATCGCGATGTAATTTGAAATTAGGCAATTGGCTCGAAAGTCTTGAAGGAATTAATGAACAATCAATTCCTAAAATTATTGAACATTATCATAATGCCACTGATAAAGACAGAAATTGGTACAAAGCATGGCATTCTTATGCTTATTTGAATTTCGAAGCCGTTCAGTTTTATAAGGTAATTACAGTGTATAGCTCTTAAGGTATTAACTTTAGAATTTCAATGTGATTGTGCTAAAAAGGGTCAGCAATCAGTAACTGATGGCTCGTCGCCAATAGATGCTACTTCTTCTCCTATGAGTACATTACGTCCGCTTAAAACAAAATATGTTCGCGATTATTGTGTTCCAGCCGTTCGTGGATTCTTTAATTCTGTGGCTTTAGCTCATGGCTCAAGTCTTCAGGACACGTTGAGAATACTTACGTTGTGGTTTGAAGATGGACAGCATTTAGACATGAATGACGCTCTAATGCTTGGCATCAAAACCGTTCCAATCGAAACATGGCTTCAAGTTATTCCACAATTAATAGCTAGAATAGATACAAGCCGTCAACTGATTGCTAAATTAATCCATCAATTACTCACAGATATCGGTAAACATCATCCTCAAGCGCTTATATATCCGCTTACAGTGGCATCCAAGTCAGCGGCGATATCGCGACAATTAGCGGCGAAGAAGATCGTTGAATCCATGCAAACTCATTCACCTAATTTAGTTCAACAGGCAATGCTCGTAAGCGATGAATTAATACGAATTGCTATTTTATGGCATGAACTGTGGCACGAAGGCTTAGAAGAGGCTTCACGACTATATTTCGGCGAACGAAACGTTAGAGGCATGTTTGACACTTTAGAGCCATTGCATCAAATGGTTGATAGAGGACCACAAACTCTTAAAGAAATGAGTTTTAATCAGGCATATGGAAGGGACTTGACTGATGCACAGGAATATTGCGTGTAAGTTGTATGATATATGTTGAACATGTTGTACCTTAACTTCTATGATATAATCTATTTATTGTTTAGAAAATATAAAAAGAGTGGTAACGTGAAAGAACTTACTCAAGCGTGGGATCTTTATTATCACGTGTTCCGTCGTATATCGAAGCAATTACCACAATTGACTTCATTGGAATTGCAATACGTTTCGCCAAAGTTGTTGAACTGTCGTGATCTTGAGCTCGCAGTTCCTGGTTCTTACAATCCAAATCAACCAGTAATTAGAATCGCAAAAGTGGAATCACAATTGCATGTAATAACGAGTAAACAAAGACCCAGGAAATTATCAATCAAAGGAAGTGATGGACGAGATTACATGTTTTTGCTTAAAGGTCATGAAGATCTGAGACAAGATGAAAGAGTTATGCAATTGTTTGGTTTAGTTAATACTCTTCTTGTTGGAGATCCAGAAACTTCGCGAAGGAATTTAGGTTTAAATTTAAATCAGTTCATATGATCTGTTATTTTTATTAACGTTAATAAAATTTATTAAATTTTATTGATAATTATTATTTGTTTGAATTGTTAGCTATTCAGAGATATGCTGTAATACCATTATCACCAAATTCTGGTTTGATTGGTTGGGTTCCTCATTGCGATACATTGCATACTTTAATAAGAGATTATCGTGAAAAAAAGAAAATATTGCTAAATATAGAACATAGAGTTATGCTTAGAATGGCACCTGATTATGATCACTTGACTCTCATGCAAAAAGTCGAGGTTTTTGAGCACGCATTAGAGCATACTAATGGCGATGATTTGGCGAAATTACTATGGCTTAAGAGTCCATCATCGGAAGTATGGTTTGATAGAAGAACTAATTATACGCGAAGTTTAGCTGTAATGTCAATGGTTGGGTATGTGCTTGGGTTAGGAGATCGCCATCCGTCCAATTTGATGTTAGACAGATTATCTGGCAAAATATTACATATCGATTTTGGTGACTGTTTTGAGGTTGCAATGACTAGAGAAAAATTTCCTGAAAAAATACCATTCAGGTAAGGGTACTATTATTTCGTTTAGTCTTTCAAACAACTTATTTTTAATAATATTTCGAATATTTTGTGTATTACTGATTAGATTAACTCGAATGTTAATAAATGCTATGGAAGTAACTGGAATTGAAGGCACGTATAGAATTACTTGCGAGAAAGTGATGAAAGTTTTAAGAAATAATAAAGATTCAGTGATGGCTGTTCTCGAAGCTTTTGTATACGACCCGCTTCTCAATTGGAGACTCGTTGAAGGTATCAATCATTTCAAGGTCATATCCTATTATCAATTACCTATAATTCTCTCTCTCTCTCTCTCTCTCTCTCTCTCTCTC
>JAQGAW010002228.1:0-15823 GCA_034698025.1 Phthiracarus crinitus | reverse complement strand
AAATAAATTTCAAAATTTTAAATAAAAGGAGTAAACGATTGGCTCCTTTATTAATGAAATACTAGTCATATTATAATGACAATAAAATCAAAATTTTAAATTATTAAAAAATATTCAATTTGAAATCAACATATTTTTAGTTATTTGAGCTATAATAATATAATAATCAAATTTAGCGCATTTTCAATTTTGATTTTTATGTATTGACTTTTAAAATAAATATTCTATTAGATGAAAAAAATTAAATAAAAATTCACTTAATAATGATATAATGATTTTTTGCTATTTATAATATATATTTATAATAATTTTAATTACTTACTTTTAATGATTAATTACTTTTAAAAAATATTATATCACTAAACCATAATAATTTGATTTATGCACAAAATAAACAAATACTCATTGAAATCATTTTGGTTAATAATTTTCCCACGAAATGATTTAATTTCGTACATTACTTTGATAAATAATCACTTGTCTACAAATTTTAATTAATTTAAAAATGATTATCTTACAAATCTATGAAAATTAGATTTATAGAATCATGTTTAATATATAGCTTTAAAATAAGATGATTTATAGATAATTTTTTAGTAAAAAATAAGATATATAATAGAAAGATTTGAATTAAAATTTTATAATTATTCACTTAACATGTTATTGTTGAAAACAGTTTAATTATAAAATTAGTATCATTTCGATTCAATTAACTAAACAAATTAAAATTTAGTGAATGGAATTATATGAAGAATTATAAAGTGTAAAAATTCCTTATATCGACAATTGTTTAATGACTTATCCAAAATAGAGGTGGAAAAAGTTCGAAAATGAGAGTCCCCTCCTGTCCTGCTAATTGAAATGAATAGTTCTATCCTGTCCCGTACTGTTTAAGGCAATTTTTAGTCCCTTTCCATCCTGTCCCGAAAATGTCTTAATTTAAGTTACAAAATTATTTTATCAAATTTTTGCGCAAATAAACTGAAAGCTTTTAATAAATACATTTCAAATATATTAGTTGTTTAAAAGTTGAAAAATTGATAAATTGATAAATTTAAGCGGTAAATTTAAGATATTTTACACATTAAATCGATCTTTTATAGATTTTCGGGAATTTGTGACCAAAATCTAATAGCCTGTCCAGTCCCGATATTTTTATGTTACAATCCCGTCCCGACAAACCCCGTAAAAATTTGTTTAATCTCGATTCTATCCTGTCCTTTCCATTCCCGATAATTTTTCCAGGTCTATTTTGAATTTCGTACGCTTATTTTAACGATTAGAGCATAATTGTTCAGCAATTAAATACGTATAATTAATTAAGACAATTATTAAAGTTATGTCGATGTCTTAATGTTGATGCTTATATATAAATTTAACGAAAACAAGAAAGAGTATGAACATACATAATGAGCTCACTTTGTATTATATTCTGAGTTAATTCAATAGTATTTTCGAAGTTTTTCTGTATTGAATATTTTTTTTTTAAAATTATTAATTATATTGTTGCATAACTATATTTTAGTTTTGTTTTTAAGCAGTTATTAATTTTACTAAATTTTGTTTAAATGAAAGCTTTTTTAGTTTTATAATATATTGTTGTAAATAGTACTTCAATGTTGTGTATTGAGAATTTTGATTTAGTCGTCGAGTTAACATCACTCAAATTGTTGTTAAATGAAAACTCAAAGTTTTTGATAAGCGAATATGCGTAGGCATATGCTTGAAATTAACTAGAAATAGTTTTATTGATGTTATTTTGAACAATATTTGATCTATTTTTGTAGTGTATCTGACTAGTAGTAGTCGAACAGAGTAGGTTCGCCAACGATGAGGAGGAATACGAAGAACCACTTAAAACATATGAAGTAGGCTTACCACTGTTCACGTAAGTGAACACAATGTTTAATAAAGGAAGCAATAAGTAAGCATTGAATACGAAAGTATAATCGATACTGAAATGACGTAATTGTGACTAATCTTTAAAACAAAAACTATGAGAGCGCTGTTATGCGCATAATGTTAAAAACATGCAATGTTTTGTTGACCACAGAACTGAACACTTAAATATATTTTTCAATAAGCCTTTGAGGCATTGTTTTTGATTTTATCTTTAATATATATATATATATATTTGATTGATTTGTTGCCACTTATTTATATTTAATTATTATTATTATCGTTATTTTGTTTGCTGTGTTTGCGTGCCATCACTCGTGGATCCGCTGGTCTGATCGGCACAGGTTTCGTTCGGCATTAGCCGATAAGTATGATTTTATTAGCGTTTTACGCATTTATTAAATAAAACATTTAAAGCGTTAGCCACGCGTTTGTGTCTCCCTTATTTGTGCCAGAGTTGTGCCATTGACCCCCAGGCTTCCCTTAGATTTGGGCCGTGGAAAAGGGTGGTAACGTCGCGCAAGGAATTGGTACGTTACAATACGCAAAACACTTTATTATTGTATATTAAGTAAAGCATGGATCATGTAATAACACTGATAACGTGACTTTATATTATGAAAGAAAGTATTAAAGTGACACGTGTAAGACTAATAATGCATTACTATTTAAGCATTAACAATGCTTATTATTGAATAGAAATGAGTCACTGTACTTCTAGTATAGACTAGAAGTACAGTCTTATTATAATATAGTAAAACTATGTGAACATAAAATATTAGTGATGTGACATGAAAGTGCACATACGCTACATTTTTATCCTAATTTTTTCATTTTTTAATAAATTTTCCAAAAAAAATAAAAAATTATCTTTAAAATCCTATAATTTTTGCGATCCTCATAAAATTTCGTTTAAAAAATATTATAAAACATTCAAATTTCTTTTCTAATTGATAGTTATTCATTGATTTATAGGAAATGTCTTATAAAAATAAATACTATTTTTAATCCTATTTTGTTCAATTTTTAAAGCAATTTATAGCATTATTTTAAAAGCTATAAATGTAATGATTTTGAGACTCTAATTATCAATCACATTATGTTTATGGCAAGAAAACAATCTAATAAATTTAACGCGATATTAATGCATTTATTCAGTTATAATGTTGATGCTTTTATATAAATTTAACGAAAACAAGAAAGAGTATGAACATACATAATGAGCTCACTTTGTATTATATTCTGAGTTAATTCAATTGTATCGTCAAAGTTTTTCTGTATTGAATATTTTTTGCATTTAAATTAATAATTATTGTTGCATAACTATATTTTAGTTTTGTTTTTACGCAGTTATAAATTTTACTAAATATTGTTTAAATGAAAAATTTTTAGTTTTATAATATACTAGAGAAACCAGTCGCTTCGCTCCCATCAATTGAACACTATTTATTCATCGTTTATAAACCCTCAAATATTTTCAATCATACGTTTAATTCTAGAGTGTTTTTTAATTACACTGTTATTATTTTTTAATAAAAACATAATAATCATAACTATTCATCGAATTTAACGTTGTTTAGAAATGAATTGGTGTTATATTGATATTTAATAAAATTTTCCATATTTTAGCCTTATTGTCATATAATTTTATATTGTCTAAGTTTAGTAAAGCTGTTCTCATTAGTAAAATTTTTAACAACGATTTTAACAGAACCGACCCGAGAGATAAGGTTTTGCAATCTTACCGACCCGAACCGAACCGACGGTTAATCGAAAATCCGATAAGCAGGTATAAAACTATTTAGTGAATAGAAATCCTATAATATAATCCATAATTTGATTATACATATTAATGATGTAATTATTATTTAATTAATTCTGCTATTTCTAACAAATATAACGTTATTAATTTGTTTAAATTATCTACAATTTAATTTTTTGATGATAAACATTAAGAAAAATTCCATTTTTTTTGCCAAGAACTTGTTTGTCTGGTTTACTCTCGGTTAGGTGTAAAATGATTTCGGTTTTACCGAACCGAAATGAATAACTTAAAAATCAAACTGACACGACCCGATAAGGAACCAAACCCGATTAACAGACAGTTTAACAGACCTGTGACAGCTTTAAAGTAAATAAATAAAGCTACCATTAAAAAACAAAACCGTTTAATTAATAAACACGCTATATTTTAGCCTGTTTTTTGTTTTCTATTATTTAATATTCCCATATAATTTCAAATTATTATAATTATTCTTTATTTGTCCTATTGTTGTATTTGATTAAAACTTCCTTGCGCTATACAACAATTCTCTGTTTTCGTTTAATTTTTTTAGGGTATTGTTAGGCAAATGCAGTAAAAACAGCGTTTTTTTAGTATTATAGGAGAACGTGACAGAGAAACTGAATTCATTTATTTTATATATTATATGATTGTTGTAAATAGTACTTCAATGTGTGTATTGAGAATTTTGATTCAGTCGTCGAGTTAACATCACTCAAATTGTTGTTAAATTAAAACTCAAAAGTTTTAGGTAAGCGAATATGCGTAGGCATATGCTTGAAATTAACTCGAAATAGTTTTAATAATGTTATTTTAAACAATATTTAATCTTTTTTATCCTATTTTTATCTTTTTTAATAGATTGTCTAAGTTAAAATTTAAAAATAAAAGTTGTAAGTTATCTATTAATTAAACTTTGTCTAAGAATTTTTAAAAAAATAAAGTTTAAATAATATATTTCCAAAATAAGAAATTAAAATTAAATTATAATTATTATTCGGTTAATAATTTATTTTAAATGTATTATAGAATAAATTACAGGATTAGATAAGAATCGTCTTATATTCACGCGTCAAATTAACGATGAAATACTGTGTGGCAAATGTTTAGCGATATTCATCGATCCTATGGTTACGCCGTGTTGTCGACAGACTTATTGCAGAGATTGTATTAGAGAATGGTTACAACGAAATAATAAATGTACAAATGATGGAAATGTTTTAACAATTGAACAATTAATGGAATCACCGACATTTTTAGTTAATATATTAAATAAACACGAGTTTAAATGTGAATTTTTGATTAATGGTTGCAATGAAAAACTAACTTTCGTCACAGAGAAGAATCACATAGCAATTTGCAAATTTAATCCGAACGCAATTTGTTTCAAATGCGATGAATTAAATGGTGAAAAAATGCTCAAAATTGCATATAGAATTAATTAAACAATAAAAAGTTTTTGCAGACTTCTTGCCATGAGTTAACTAAAAGATTTGAAAACCATATTAAAGAAACAAAAGCTTTAAATACAAATTTGAATGAATCGTATGAAATAAATGAAAATAATATAACAATTGACAATTTAAAATTAGAAATACAAAGAACTCGGAATGAAAACTCAGAAATTGACCAGAAAATAAGAACGTTTAATAAACATATTGCTGATTGGTTTAACAATCAATTTTCTCTATTAAGACATTTGTTCAGATTTATATATCATTTATTTAGAAATGAATTTGCTGAAAACTCAGTTCAAACAGATTTGAAAACTTGTAAAGAGAAATTATATCCATTCCGTTACCAATAAACTCAAACTCAACGTATTCAGTAAATTGCGTAATGAAAAGAAAGTAATTTATTCCAAACCAACTTTTCTTAATGGATATTTACTTTATATGACACTTGGAAGCGAAATACTTTGAAAGAGTAACTTATTTTCATCTTAGAAATTGCATTCATTCTGCATACTTAAGCTGTTACGTTCATTGTAGACATCAACACAATGCAGACACTACATGGTCGTGTAAGAGCTAAAATTAGTTTCCGATAAATTAGGCAGAAATAGTTATAAACAAAAATTTCGAAATTTTAGTGAATTTAACCAATTATCGCAATATTGGGGAAACAAGCAGTTTATTTTGTTGTCAGATCTAATTGATATTAGCAATGGTTACGTTACAAACGATTCTATAGAGTTTTTCTAAAATTTACATTTGATAATTAAAATAATTAATAATTTCTATATTTTATGTTATAATAAACGGTTTTATCGTAAATTTAATCTTAGAACCTTTTAAATGAGTGTGTTTGGCATATTTTTAAATATGCTTGGGCTTATAAATTGTATTATCGGAACACACGTTACTTAATATTTTTTTATATTTAAAATCGTTATTACCAGGGAAGTGAAAATTGTTTGATAAAATAGTCCAAAATCGATTGTTAATCGTTTACAAAAAAATTCCAAAATCGTTTAAAAAATCGTTTGGAAAATTTGGAAAATTTAATTATAAAAATTAGTATGAAAGCTATAAAATGCAACGGTTACATTAAATCTAAAATATATAACGTTTTTAGTAGGATTAAAATTTTAATTCTCTACGAAATTTAAGAAAAAACTTATAATAAAATTTTTAAATTATTATTATATAGTAAGTTTTACCTATTAATTTAAATTTGCTATTTATTTGGATTTTCAAAATTTTTATAGAAAAACCCTCAAAAAAATTAAAAATATTTAAAAGTATTAAAAAATCATTTGATTCGTTCAATTCGTTTATTTAAAACTTATAAATTTGGATTAACCTAGGGTTTAAAACTCTTTTTAGATAGAAATTATTACAATTTTAACAATCGTTAATTAACGATTTGCACATCCCTAATTATTACTATATTTTTGTTAATTTTTGCACAGATTTATTATTACTCATTAAAAATAATTATTAAACATCTATATTTGCGTCATTAATTTATTTACAAGGATCACTATTATATTTTGCTTTATCACTTATTAAATGAAAATATTTAAACTTTATAAGTGATTTAAACTTTGTGAATTTGTCGTTAAATTTTAAATTAACTTTTTATAAAATTTTACGACAATAGAGACCCACAGCTTCATGTAAAGAGTAAATGTTAATTTGCGAACGTTTTTATAATGATTTATATTAATACCATAGTTACCCAGAGAGGATGCCTGCCCAAGGTTGGTTGACCTCTCCTAGACTTTTGAAAGAATTGACCCCCCATGAAAAATCTAGAATTGTAAAAATTTTTTTCGATTGGCTTCAGAATAGCAAAAAAAAGTCGTTTATTTCAGTTTAGTCTTTGACCTCCACTTAAATTTGTGATTCTATGGATCTGACACCCTAGAGATTTTAATTATTAGGAACTATGATTAATAATTTAAAAAGCTCATAAATAGAGTTGAGTTATATGTATTTAAGACATAAAAGACATAATAAGATTCAGAAAAATTCTAAATATATCGATCTTTTTGTTTAATAATAGACAAAATGTTAACTAAAATAATTTTACTATTTCTGATATTCTTTTTTTTGGTAAAATAACTGAATTCTTAATGATATTCCAAAATAATAAAGTTATTACTGAAAGTTTTAATTACTTTATTTGACTATAAAAATTTATAATTTTTATTAAATTCCTTTTATATAATACATTAAGTTTAGTCGATAATATTTATCTGAATATATTATAAATGAATTTTATTTAAATGTGACTTTTATAGTTTATTTAATGAGATATTATTCCATTAATGAACATAATCTTATATTATAATAATAAAATATTAACTTAAATATTTTTGGTCAAATTGTGGAAAAATTAGATAAATTTAGTTGAAAGTTTTACTAGTTTTCCACATTTTTATCAATATTTTAATTTTATCATTTTAATTACTTTAACAATATTTTTTCTTAGTAACGAATATTTTAGATTTTAACGAGAATTTTTGCTTCACAACAATTAATTTATTCTTTCACCACTTCTATATTTTTTTAACAATGATTAAATTAATTTTTAAAATATTTTATTAAATTATTTTAAAACAAAGATAAACACACGTTATAAATGTGGCTTTTTTGTTTTTAATAACGTGACGTCATCTTTCGTGTACAATTAAATATATAATTTTGACATCACTTTATCAAAAGAAAAAAGCCACACTTTATTCCTGCTTGTTTAAATTATGTGTTTTTATTATATGAAACTAATATTTTTAGGAACATTTTTCAACCATACAATGTCAAATTTTGAAATAAAAATTTAACGAGTGGATGCTTGCAGCAAAATCTGACAATTAAAATTAAACAACTCATTTTAGTAAAAATATTAATACGGGCAGCTCGTAGCAGATTTCGTTAACTCCTTTTACAAACTTTTGTTTAAGGCATTAAAAGCAACATAGACTTGATGTGGCTTTTGAACTAATCGTTGACGTTTGAACTCGAGGCTAAGCTTATAGCTTTTGAATGCCAATATGCGTGTAGCAAAAGTGTGCTTAAAATTCAATCAACTTTTCAACACAAATTTGATTGGATCTGTTCCTGTTTTTAAACCCCTTAAACCATCCTTAAATTTTTGAATAATTTTCCCGCCTTCGTCGGATTAAGATATAAAACTTTCCGGCTTACAGTAAAACCCTATCTATAATCGTTTGGCCACAATATCTTTACAAAAATTCTTAGCAGATTACAGATATTTAAAAATATTTTTTTAAAATGGAACATTATTCAAGAAACATTAAAAATAAATCTTTCGTTTGGACTATTACTATAATATAATAATAATTAGTTTCCTATTTGATATGTTAAACTAAATTTTAAAATTTTTTTAAAATTAAAGTATAAAGAATACTTTACATTAAGTTTTTATTGAATTTTGAAAAAATTTATTATCTTTCATTAATTAAATAATTAATTCTAATAATATAGCTTTCATTTGTTAATCGTTACTGTATTTCTAAGTATTTTATCATTTACAACTATAAAGCATTTATATTTTTCTTAATTCTATAAATCTAACAAAAGATTCTAATATAATAAGAAATAAGTAGTGTTGTTTCGCTTTTTGGAATAAAAAGTAAAATCGATAAATATTTAAAATACAATTGAAATTAATATTTGCATTGAAAGTTAAAGCAAAAGCAAAATACAATTAAATTAGAAATAAAATTAAAAGCTAAAGTTAAATACAATTAAAATGATAATTTAAGAAAAAGTATAATACAATTTAAAAGAAAAGCAAAATTAATATTTGAAAGTAAATCAACACTACAAATAAGTTATAAATTAAGTTATTTTGCAGAAATATCCACTAATTTTAAGAAAAATATTGCAATAATTGATAATATCTAAAAAATACATAAAATAATCATTAATCAAGAAATAATTAAGTATTAAATAATATAAGATCAAAAATGTCTGAATTTACTTCATAAACGCGAAAATAATTAATAATGAATAGTTTCCAGCAGTAAAATCCAACTGTTTTTTGACTCAATCTTTCCATAAATACTGATAACTATTATTTTCAATAATAATACAAAAACAATTTCATTATTTATATTACATTTATTACCTTTAATCTCATTTTTATGTCAATTCTTCGTTTAATATTACGCGTATATAATTTAAAAACCAATTCATAATATTTATTAGTTTTGTGAGCCAATGATGAAGCAGTGTTCATGAAACCAATTAATGTTAAGCTGTTAATTGCTGTTCCGTATATCATTACGAACCGAACAGACGATGTCATGTCACCAAACATTACGCTATACAGTATCAGACAAATGATAACTGAGAATAACAAATAAAGCCAAAAAGCAAACTTTGCCCAATAATTGTCATTATAATTCTTGATTTCATTATAAAGTGATTGCATTGAACTAATAAGAGGTAGAATTTTTTTGTTCTCTAAAACAATCAATTCTTTAAGTTTATTTTCGATCTCGAAATTATTTTCCATGATTTTTAATTTTAAATAAAAGCAAATCAAATAAAAATAAGTTATTTGCCAAATAATAAAACTAGCATAACATGTGACATAAGCTAATAGTAAACTCCATGGAAATGCATATAAAAGTATTTGCTCTAAAGAACAATTCATAGCAAAGGGAAATATACTAAGAATGAAAACAAACACTGGGATAATATAAGTAGTGTTGAAGCCAATAAATTTGAATAAAAATCGTGATTTATTCAAAAGTTTCTGAATATTTTTAAGATTATTGAGACCAATAGATTGTGGCGAAACAAATCCAGCCATCATTTCAAATACTTTCATATATGACGGATATATACCATGTTTGTAATTCCAGTAATGTATTGCTTGAGTGATAATTGCGTTAAATAAATATATTATAATAATTACGTTCCAATGATAGCGTATATTTAAAAAGTAAGAGAAGTCTCCGACTTTGATAATAAAACCTTTGTACTCAGTATTAAACAATAAAGAAATCAATGATCGAACACATAGTATTATAGCACATATTAGTGTTAGAATAGGATTAAAATATAATCGACTTCTTTTAGCATTTCCAATCATAAACTGCCACAATCCTATCTCATAGAAGTGATTGCCAGCATTTTTTATGATCATATGAGGTGGCAATGGTTTACTTGTATCAATATTTTGCATGTTTTGATAATATTAACTGTTAATAAATTTATTACGCTTAGTTCACTGGCAATGTTAACACTGATTTTATTTTATATAATGTTTAGTGCTTTACTATCTTTAATTAATATAAGTTTATTTGGAAAATTTAAATTTCTGTTTTGAAAATTGAACTGAAAAATTACTGAGTAATAAATTTATGGAATTATATTTCTGACAAAAATACAAATGAATTATTTTAAATAAATAAATTTTGATTTATCTCTACTTTATAAAATCTTTGGTAGAAAACTTAATAATATAAGGATTTTTTAAAATCAATCTATATTTCTTGACATTTTACATAATATATTTTCTAATAAATATACTTCACTTGTTCATTAAAAATAAACAATAATTATTTTTTAATGCTCATATAAACTATTAAAAATTTTTATTAAGAATATAATGATAATTATATTATTTGAAATATCATTATCGATCCAATGACTCCATTCAATTTTTTATTAATATATTATAGTGACGAAGCTCATTATTAAGCTAAGATGTATAGTGCATGATTAAGCTAATGCTCTTTTTTTAAAATCAAGCTCAAATTTTGACTGCTTAAGCTCAAATATTTCATTCTTAAAGTCAGCAAAAATTCTTTCTTCAATTATTATTAATTATTAGCATTTTGTTTAAACCGCGTTTATTCAAGAAAATTCTATTTTTTAAAGTTAATAGAGTGATCACAAACCATCAAAATACGGTTCCATTTATTGCTAATTTATAACGTAATACATTACAATATAAGCCATAGTTTACTCCTATTGTTTCAAAAATTAATATTATGCATTGTCATTATAAATAAAACCCAAAATAGGAATAAGAATGACAATAGCTTTAATAATTTGATTATTTAATAATATTTATTTAAAATAAAATTTAAAATAACATTTATTATAGATATTGCGTATTTGGTTAAATAATAATTTTAATTAATAAAAGTTTAATTGCAACTGATAATAGTGATGGACAACTCTCAAAAAGAGATCGAGCTGCGAGAGTTTTTTTTGACAAGCTTGGAGTTGTACATAAATTTAATTAGTATACAAAGTTATTTGTGATAAATAATTTGAAATGTGAGAAATAATTGACACTAATTGGACTTTAAATTACATATTTCATATACAATCTATCAAATTTAAAGCTTAGAAAGAGATCACTATAAACCAATAAATCAAAAGTTAGTACACTAATAGTTTGATGCATACCATTTAACATGTCTGATACTTAGCTAATATGACTTTTTAATGATATTAAACTTGAATTATGAGAGAAAATTCTATACATTTCTAAAAAATCAAATTTCTTTGTAAATTTATACTAAAAACATATTAATTTATGTCAGAAGCGAACACATCTAACAAATGTGTACAAAACAATGTAATTGCAGAAGAATTGTCGGAACAATTAAGTGGTTTAACTTCACAAACGGTTATGGTTTTATTCAACCCGTGGATCCGCAACAGCAGTGCATATTTGTTCATAAGTCCGCGTTTGTGATTAAAAACGTTTCAAATCTCAAGTACACTACTATTGTTGGAAAGTTTCTAGAGTTCGAAGTGATTGCAGGAGAAAAGGGTAGAACAGCGGTTAACGTTACAGGTATCGGAGGAATACCGTTGTTTGAAATTCATGGAACAAAGTTTAAGTACGATAGAAGAAAGCGTGTGATAAAATTTCAAAATATTGTTAAACTTTCTAAACAAAGTAAAGATCATATTAATAATAATTACCAGATTTCGGAAAGAATTGTAAATAATTTTGGCTGTTTTATAAGTAACTGGTTGTCAAATAATTTGGAAAAACTATACCATCCATACAAGAGAAATAGGTTTTGTGGTTTTTATGCAAAACAAATCGCGAGTAATTTAGTCGTTAAATAAACTTGTTTTCGGAAAATTTATTTATATTTAAGAAATTACTAAATCTATTATTAATTATTGTTTTGTTTAAAAATTCTGTAAACTAAAACTTAATTTTAATGTGGTTTTGTGGTATTTATGCAAAACAAATTGCAATGAACCGAATATACCCAAAATAACTAATAGTTCACATGATAAATATTTAGCGAATATTTGATTGCACTTTACGTTAATGAAAGGATGACTTTATAATCATATTAAAGTTGGATTTTGACAGAAAATTGATAAATTTACAAAAATTCAAATTTCTTTGTAATTTTATACTGAAAACATATTTAATATGTCAGAATCAAATAAAAGTGTACCAAACAATTTAATTGCGGAAAGAATTGTGGGCACAATTAAGTGGTTTAACTTCACAAACGGTTATGGCTTTATTTAACCCGTGGATCCGCAACAGGAGTGCATATTTTTTCATAAGTCCGCGATTGTCATCAAATACTGTTCAAAATTTAAGTACTCTATAATTGTGAGAAAGGTTCTAAAGTTCGACGTGATTGCAGGAGAAAAGGGTAGTATAGCGGTTAACGTTACAGGTAGACCTGCCATATAAATTTTGAGCAAAGCTGGAATTTTACTTAAAAATCATTTTAAAAAACTGGACATGAACTGGACAATAAAGATTTCTTATTGAACAAATAATGTTAATACTTTTATATTTATCATAAAACTGGACAATCCAGCCAAAAACTGGATGTCTGGCAGGTCTAGTTACAGGTATTGGAGGAATACCGCTGTTTGAATTTCATCGAACAAAGTTTAAGTACAATAGAAGAAAGTGTGCGATAAAATTTCAAAATATTGTAAAACTTTCTAAACAAAGTGATGATCATATTTATAATAATTACCTGTTTTCGGAAAGAATTGTGAATAATTTTGGCTGTTTTAGAAGGAACTGGTGGTCAAACAATTTGGTAAAACTATACCATCCATACAAGAGAAATAGGTTTTGTGGTTTTTATGCAAAACAAATAGCGAATAATTGATTCGTTAAATAAACTTGTTTTCGGAAAATTTATATATATTTATGAAATTTACAAAATCTATTATTAATTATTATGTTTTGATTTAAAAATTCTGAAAACTAAAACTAAATTTTAATTAAAAGTTTAAGATTTATATTGCAAATCCAATTAACAATATCTGATCGCTGATAACATTTTCGTTTTTAATTTCATTTACAGAATCGATATTAAGTTCCGAAGTTTTGAAGAATCGATAATCGGTCAATCGATTATTATACTGCGCATACTCTGGTCTGTGTTCGAGCTGAATCGCATCACTACTAACGAGTAAACCTTTTCTTGAATTTGATGCTCATTGGCCATACGCTAACATTTGTATTAAATTTTCATTTAACACGATATAATGTTGCGTTTTTCACATCGCAGATGTGAATGCGAACACACATGAAAATATAATAAGCGGCTTAACAATGATTTTATGCTAATTCTTTTTAATACCTAAACCTTTAGATAAAAAATTTAAATTCTACACACAGATTTTTGATTGAATCTTTTAATTACTGATTTGTATTTAAGAATTAAAATTGAATAACAGCAAAATTGGTCAAAGAGTTAATTAAGTCATATCTAGTTTATAGTCATAAATAAAAAAATACATTTAAAAAATTAAATCAAATTTGTATTAAAAAATTCTCCATTAAAAACATATCCAATTCATAAATGGAAAATGGATTTTAGTAAAAAATGCAATAAATAATAGAAAAAGACCGACACAAGAATATCGCTTCAATATTAATCAAACATATGGTAGTGATTCGTTCGTAATCTAATCCGAACCATACAAATAATCGACAGAACGGTAAAGCATGTAATCGGAGTCGTGAAACGTGAGTTCCTCAGATTTTTGGAACACTTCATCCAATTCTTGCTGCGATCCTAATACTGCAGCAGTACTTTGATTGCTCGATTCATCACTAGCCGGTGGCGATAACGACCAAACATTCAAACTCGATTCGTCTAAACTTAGTTCGTCTGCCAGTTGTGCAGTGGAACCGCTTTCAATGGAGTCCGTGTCATTTTCGCTATAATTGCCGGACTGAGCACTAATCGGTCGTTCAATAGTAGACGCTTGTGTAACATTTCGATTTGGCAGTGGAGTGTCAGCCCTTTCAGCCCTCTCTGCTCCTACTGCTCGAGCCAATCCTTCCGCCAAATTTTTTGTGACGATGAGTCCCTCATATATATTATAACTGTAATTCTCAAGAGGCTTGTCATTGACATTCCTCACTTTAATCGCGTGTTTACCTCTAGAAGTCTGCACCCAATCAAACATCAAGCATAAGTAAGGGTAAACTGCTGTTAACAATGTTGCTGTCGGTCCGATAACGAAATCGTTTGCGTTTACGTAATAGACGTTTTTATCGCTATCGATGATTTGTCCCGTACCGCTAACATAGTCATAACTCCGTATAATTCCAACAATTCCTCGACACGTTCCAGGTATCGGTTCTTTATTCGCTGGATTTGTTTGATCCATTTTATCTCGAATTTGTTGGATCCACTTGTGTGCCATTAATTAATATTTAAATACGACTAATAACGTTAAATAAATGCGTTAATAAAATGATTGCGAAAATCAGTTATTAAGAACACGATATAATAAAACTGCGATTTGCTTGCAAGTCGTATCGTAATAATAGACTGTTTATTAGTTTTTATGTTCAACGATTCGCAAATAGTTTGAAAATCGGTTTTAGAGTTCAAGTGTTACACAATTACATATTAGTTTTATAGCTTACGAATCGAATACATTTATACGTTGAATGCGTGTTTAATGAAAAATGAATATAATCAATGGTTGACCAAACGTTCAAAATATTTTTGGATTTTTTTGCGTCATTGTTTCATAATGTTTAGCGCATGTGATGATTAAGGCTAGGATTTCATGGGAAATATCGCATTTTTTTCTTTAATCGTATGGCCGGGATGGGATGTGTTATATGTTAACATCTATTAAGATTACTAATTAATTAAAAGTATTTTCATTTTCCCGTTTTTTCTCGGATTTGGCAGTTTAGTAAAATATTCCCTGATATGTATATAATTTTAAAAATTCGACAAAAAATTAAAATATGGCGTCAATTGTTATCGTTCAAAAAATAATTTTAAATAATTTTAAGGATTTGGTTACTTTCAAAAATTACAACTTTCACTTCATTTCTATAAGTAGTAGTTTACTGATATTGTTCTCTTTATAAAAACTTATTGAAAGTTTATAGACAAAGATTATAGAATCTCGTTTAAAATTGTTCTATAATTATTAATTCAAATAGATTTCTTTAAATTTCTTAAATTTTGATAATAAAAACTTTTCCTGGAGCTATTCTGGTTTAGATCCCAATTTTGTTCCCGGTTCCATCCCATTTTATCCATTTTATAGTCACGAAAATCTTTAGTCCTATTGTTTATACCATATATATATATGTCATATACCCATAGTTACCCAGAGGGGAGTGTTTGTCCAGGGTTGACCCCCCCCTAGAATTTTGGAAAAGTTGCCCCCC
>JAQGAW010002227.1:0-15823 GCA_034698025.1 Phthiracarus crinitus | reverse complement strand
AATAATATTTCCCGGAACCATTCCCGTTTTTAATACATTTTTGTTCCCGGTTCCCTCCCGTTTTCATCACTTTTTAGACCCGGAAAATCCGCCCTTTAGTTATTACGCAACTATTGAAGCAATCTTTCATATAATTTATCAAATTTTATATCTTTATGAAATTTTGTTTAATTTACAATATTTTATATTAAAAATTAATTAATTAATTAGACTGAAATGAATGCAGTTTTATTAATAAAAATTGGTTTGAATATTTTTCTAATTAATTTTAATATATTTGGCGGTTTAAACCGCGGTTTCCATTTTCGTTCGAAATTATCACATCACAAAACGGTGCGGTTCGGTTTAAAAAAGTCAAACCGCCACCAACTTTAGTCAGAATGTTGAAGAATATAGCCAAATATCTCATAAAATGTAAATTAAAAAATTGAAATTCACATTCAATGGAAATAATTTATACATTATAATTAATTCGAAAATTTTGACTTAATTTTAAAATTCATTCACATTAACTTATTCACGTGTAAGACGTTTAAAAATAATTTCGATTCACTTACATTTGACACTTATATATTGCAAAGTTATAATATTATATATAAGATCTAATTATGATGATGTATATAAATAAAATTTATTTAAAATTATAACATTTATTTTTTTGTAATATAGGGCCAGATTTTCAACCACTACCTATATCAGCTCTGAGATCAGGATAAATGGGGGAGAGGTTTCGCGGGGTCGGGGTGGAAAAAATTAAAAATTTCACCGTTAACACATATACCATTGACTCAACGTAGAGATGAGATTGAGCTCACTCGGTAAGGTAAGGTAGGGTAGGGTAGGGTAGTGTAGGTGGTACAAGGCAGTACTATGTAGTACAAGGTGGTTTTTTATATAAAGTTTACACTATTTCGTACCTCTGAATTGAGGCTAAAAATCTAGTTTAACTATAATATCTAATATCTAACATTATATAAGATTTTGTTTTTATACTTATACCAAAAATAGTATAAGATAGAAAGAAACAGAGTGTATAATATTTTATAGATATTATTTGAGATTATTAATTCTCCGATTATTGATCATTTATTTACTCAAACTCATGAGTAAAACTCAAGCTCAACATTTCATTAAGATTCAAGAGAATCACAGTGTTTATGCATTTCCTAAACTTTTTTGTTGATTCCAAACTTTCAACAATAGTTTAGTATCACTAAAACCGTGAGATGCGATCACATTTTTGTAAACTTCTGGAGAATACATGAGATTCCAAAAATGGAAGTTTTCGTTATGAATGGGAGTGATTGACAGTTTTTTAGCGAGTAATGCCACATATATGTCGTCAAATCTAAAATGTTTAGTATAATAACTTGCATAATACATGTCGAGAAGCGTTTCGTTAGATAAGAGGAACGCACCCGCAGTGACGTATGGAGGATATCGTGAATATGGATATTCATTCAACGAAACATACCATTTACTAATTTTATGTCTCATTGGACGCGAATTGTCAAACACATAACCACTATAGAAATGGCCATCAAATTGTGGAACAACGTTGTACTGATTTCTATTATTCAATTTAATTGGCACAGCGTTTGTCGGATTTCGTACATATTTTAACAGATTCTTAACAGATATATAATAGTCGTCGTCAACAAACAGAATGAATTGCGATCGCGAACAGTGCTCTGCAATCCATTTAAATGCTGTCATTGTTTTTACTGTATTATTATAGTAATTATCGGAAAAATCGATTTGAACGATATCTTCGTATCGATTAAACTCGTCATCAATCGAGTCCTGACACGATATTATATCAGTTCTGTCCACACAACTGCCTAATATAAAGATACGCTTAATAACCACATCAGAGAAACGTGTCTCAAACGCCCAACTGTTTCGAATGGCATCTCTTCTGCGATTGTGTTGAAGAGCACTCTTAACCACAATAAGTAGTGTCGCATCGTTTTTACTGCATTTGTTTTCATTGCGAGTTATATATCTATAGTTGTATTCGTTAATGCGTTTCGGCAAAGCATCGTCGAAATGCTGTCCGGATTTTAGCGATTCCACGATATCTCGCAAATTATGGACATAAATAGGATAACTGAAGTTATTGTTGATATCCATTTCAAACAAATGAACAAAAATGCCAAAAACATTTGAACAAACCATTAGAGCACAAATGACCAAAACTAAAACTAAGAATTTTGTTCGTTTACGAACTGATTTAAGTCGAGTTAATCTCATTTTATGTGAAAACAAATGGACAAACGTGTATAAGAAGACGCGTGAAGATGTATGATATGTGGAGTGACACTACTTCTCACGTGAAAAGTTTCATTACTTTCATATATTAGACGTTATTGTTGTACACACACGTGCTATTGTATGAAATGCTCAATTGAATTGTTGTTTGATTTATATCTATTATATAAATATATAATTTGCTAAAATCTTTGAATAAACGTAAATTTATAGAAATGTCATCTTTACATCATTTACCATTAAATGAGGTGTCATTTAAAGCTGACAACGAAATGAATGGACACGTATGTAATTCAATGAATAACTCGCAGTCAGATATTGATTATCGAAATGGTTGTAATAGTATTTGTTTTGGCAAATCGTTCGAATCGTTCCATATTTTCAGCGACGGAGAAGTAGTGATCGCTTCATCCAATCTATACGGACCGCAATTGAATGGATATGTAACGAAATTCAATAATGTAAGTGACGTACCATTGGATCCAGTTTTGTCGTTAAATCCGAATTATGGCGGATGTTATAACCTGTTGGCCACCAAAAACAGACATTTCATATGTGGTTTCGATTCTGGACATATTATGTTTTTGAATAATAATCTCGAGGAACAAACCAGCAAAATATGTCACGACAATCAAATTTATAGTATGAATATGAATCAATTGGAAGATAAATTAGTGTCTTGTGGTTATGACGCAAATATAGTGTTATTCGATTTGAACCAATTTATTCACATTAAAGTTTATAATAACGCTCATTCCTCTTACGTTTTTGACGTGGATTTTAATAAATTTGACGACAATATTTTGCTTTCGTGCAGCAGAGATCGTAACGTGCTTTTATGGGACACTCGTCTTTCAAAGCCCGCATCATTGATGGTGACGTGTAAGACAGAGCCGACATGTGTTTGCTGGTCAGTGAAGGATACGTCGCACGCATTCATTGGTGACAGTGAGGGACATGTTATGAGTTACGACGTTCGCTATCCTGGAATCGAGATAACGTCTACTTTGGTTACCAATCAAAAACTTCATAAAATTAAGAATGTGTCGAATGGCGATCGGCTCGCGTTATGTGCCGATGAAAATTGTTTTTATCTCTATAATTGCGAGTTAGAACTTATTTATAAAGATAACACATCGCATACCGATTGGATTCGAGCGGTTTGTGAGAGCGAATCACTATATTATACGGTCGGTCGCGACACTAAACTCATTTCTCATAAATTTACAGTTTAGTTAATTTATTATTATACCAATACTGTAATTCTCATTAGTTTACTATACCATAATATTTAATATTTACTGTATTTAAATATTAATTTATTTTAATTCTAAAAACATTTATAAAATTAGTTTGAATTCTTTATCAATTATGAAAAGTGTTCAAAATTAAATTCTAAACTTTTTAATAAATACGTATTAAATTATTAAATTGAATTATTAGTTAAATACATTTTTATATAATAAAATTAAAAATAACAATAAATTTAATTCTATTTTCACTTAATGTTTTAAAAATAAATACCATACGCTTTAATCCATTTTTTCCATTTAAAATATTAAAATACATTTAAAAATTTAAGTAATTATAAGCTTATGTTTTGTATTCGTAAACTAGAAATTTTATCAGTATTATATTGATGAGCAAATCACAGGTTGAAGAATCGCATTCATTTATAAAATATTGTGGTCAATACATAAAAACGTAAATAATTTATTATAAATACTCATTAAAATAACATTTCGGATGCAGTGGAAGAAGAAGACCACGAAACTGTGACTGTGTTGTGACCATTGGATTGTTGCGAGATTTCATCGCTCTCTACTGTTTTACTAGAGTCCACTTCATTGGTGACGCTTTCAGTTTTGTGTTGTGCTTTCGGTGGTCTCGATATTCCTAATTCAAACGGAGTATCAATCGTTTCGAGAAGTGTTGGCTTATATGATGCCAAACCTCCTAACAAATCATAATTGAAAATATTAAATAATCTGTTAAATCAAAATAAATATAAAGTTTTAAGTATAATTAAAATTATAGCTAATATTATGAATTTATTATAAAAATTTCATTTGTGCGTATAACCAAAATAACAAAGTACTTGCGAGGGAATAATCCCGACTGTATTAATCCGAATTTTTTGAGACCACTTTTATTTTATAGAGGACATTAACAAATATGTATTGCAAATGAAATTTCTGCAAAGGGTTGACAGGAGGCACGTGAGGCACGTGGAGGGCTTTTAACGATGCGGTTGCTATTGACTACATTGCATTGCAATGTACTGCTGCAGCACTGAAATAGGTCATAACGTCACCGCATATCTTAGCAGTACATTGCAATGTATTGTAGTCAATAGCAATCGCATCTTTAAAAGCCCTCCACGCGCCTCCTTTCCACTCTCAGCCCTCAGCCCTCTGCCGAAATTTCTTTAGCCCTATATTTTGCATACTAAACAAGCAAGTATGCAATTCTTGAGTAAACAAACGGTATATAGTATAAAATATTATACTGAGATCATTCGCCTTAAAAATAATTAGATGTGATTACCTGTAGAACCGCCGAGTGCTAAATGAGATTTGAGCTTTGAATGATTCATATTATTTGTTTCACTTTTTAAGTCTTCTGAGGTCGTGGGTACTCCTAAATGATCTTCCATTAAAGACACTTCGGATGGATATTCGAAAGTAGCGGTTGCCATATCATTAAATTGAATCTTAAGCTAAAAAAATGGAATCAATCAAATCATTTTTATCAAATAATTGAAATGCTTTAGAATTATAAACAATACTGTTTTGTTAAATAAATGTTTTATTATTATTTAATATTTGCCAAAATAACCTATTTTTATGGATTCATGAAACAATAATAAATCATGCGATAATTTTTTTTGCAATTTCTTGTCAATCTATTAAATACTGTTTATAAGCGTATGTTAAAAGAGGAATTTCTGCATAACTAAAGCTAATGTTAAATTAAAACAAAAGTAGATTTTGGAAATTTTATGCAATTAATGGGAATGAAAAATCAGTCCCACATTAAAATAGATTGTAAAAATAAGTATAGTAAATAATAATAAGTTTTCGACGCATGATTAGAGCTAGCATTTTCCGGGACTAAAAAGTGATTGAACAAAAAATGTATTAAAACGGGGAATTATTCAGGAAAAATATTTTTCAACTTTTCAAGCACAAAATATTTATTAAACTAAATATTTTTCTAAAATAAGCAAATCTTTAAAACTTTTATATACATTTACAACTAATAATTGAAGCCCTAAATTCATACTTTTATATCGACTTTGAATATTTAATAAATAGGAATGTACTTTTTATTAAAAATATGCTGATATTTAACATATTATATGAATATCCCGGAATATTTTACAAAATTGCCAAATCCGGAAAAAAAAGGGAAAATAAAACCACTTTTATTTAAATTGTAATCTTTAATATATGTTACTATATAAGTCTCCCGGTTATACAATTAAAGAAAAAAATGCAATATTTTCCACGAAAGTACTAACCTTACACATCATATACAATATAAGTCGCGATTTATAAATCAAATAATAAATAATGCATATGAATCAAAACTAGGGGTTTGGTGAAGGAAATGTTATACATTATTGAGTATTATATAACATTTTTCAACATAGTTTAAGGATTTAAACAGTGAATGGAGGATATGAAAACAGTGCATGATTCACATCCTTTGGCTTAACCCAATTGGCAGATCTCAATGTCGATATTAACAAGTTTATTGATGAAAGATTGTTTTTAATATTACAAAATATACGTACAAATAACAAGAAAGCATAGCAACTTTTATACAGAATAGTCACAATGAACTTAACCATGACCTAAATATTAGCACTAACATGGAGTACCACTAAAATCAACAAATTTTAAGCGTATTTTAATAATATAATAGATTATTGTATTGTGTCGTATTATTCTAATATTGAGTGTAACGATTGCCGTAAGACTACTATTACTATTCAATAGTATGCACTATTTTTTGAGGTTGAAAGTACGCATTAAACTATATTGAAATTTTGTACTTTCAATATATATTTTACGGTCATTTAAAAGAAATACTCGATTTAGAATATCTTATGAATATATAATTTCCCACTCATTTATTTAATTATTTTATTTTATTCAACCAAAAAAGTTATGGCTATATAAAAATGTATAATACAATATAAGGTCAAAACGAGATAAACTCAATTAACAAATATAAGCTTACATTATCTTTTAAAACATAACCACAAATATGGTCATACAGAATGCTTACTTTAAATAAATTGTACGTAATTGTAATTAATGCCAATTGAGATTACTTTTCGAAATATAAATAAATGTATTAACTAATGCTAAACTAGTTTAAATTAGCCTTATTTATTTAAATTCTCTTAAATTAATCAAATATAGTTTATTTTGTCGCAAATAAAATTTTTAACTATAAATTATAACTATTTTATTAGTTTTGGGAATAAATTGGAACTTTTTTAAAAAAAATCAATATAATTTAAATTACTACGAATAAATAAATAGAAATTATCATAAATTTAAATAAATTAAAAATCACAAAAAAAATGTTTTAGTGTGCGTGCAATCTATCACTGAGAAAGTATTTGTGACTAATCATATTAACGTTATTAAAACTATTAATTTAAGAATCTTAGTAACATGTAATACATAATTTAAATTACCTTTTTGTTTCGCATTGATAATAGCGATCCTTTTCCTATTTTGACATTTTCACCCGTGAATATCACACCGCAAGGAAGAGGAATATCTGTAGAACCCGTATAATTATCGTCGTCATCGCTATCATTAGCATATCCATTAAGTTTGCCTCCATTTAATGATTTAGTTCTGACAGCAGCTGTAACCCCGAAAGGGATCGGCTGTATGGCTAAATTAGGCTTAACATCTTTACCTCGAAAATCGAATACAAACGTTGTCGAAGATGTGTTCGATTTTTTAGTTGGTTGAGACCATAGAGAGCTGTTTAGCTTTATATTTGAGGCATTAATTTGATCCTTATTTAATAGTAAACTAGGCTTTAATATATCATTTTGTTGAATTTGCTGGTGATCTTCAATTCTTTGAATTTTATTTTTCTCGACCATATTTTTATCACATAAGTTTGGCGATACATTTTCATCGTTTACATGACTATTATTATCAACGTTTTCGTTTCCCAACGAAGAACTAATAATTGAATGAATGGGTGTTTCATTACTTCCTTTCTTTTTTTCATTATTATTATTGTCATTATTATTCAAATTGATTTCTCTATTTTCAATGTTCATATCGTCATTAATTTCAATTTCTTTACTGTCTTCGTGACCCGATTCGTGGTCATTATGTTCATTAATTACTTCAGACTTTTGGTTATTATCATTAATAATATTATTGCTTTGAGTAAATGGCTTTATATTAGCAATTGGTTTATTGACTTTAACACCATTTGATAAATGATCATTATTTTCGCCATTAACGTTCAAATTGGCTTTCGGAACATTTGATGAATTGTGACTTTCATTCTTAGATGTATCCGTAGTTGTAATTGTAGTGGTATTTGAGTTTGATATCGATGTTCGCTCCATTACTTCTGGTACTGGAATCGGTGATGATATTAAATCATTACAATTTTCTTGATTGATCGTCACTGCAGTTGTAGTAATATTTGTGGAATTATTTTTATGATTTGATTGATGTATAACTTTGCTATTACTGTGACCATTAGTACTCTTCATTTTAACATTCTTATTGGCATTTGGCATACCTGAGGATAAATTAGTTTTAACATTAATTAATGAAAGTCTTTTGGGAGCAATTGGAGGTTTTTTCATTAAAGTCGTATTATTGGCACTTTTATTAGTAATATTGTTGTTGTTATTACTATTAATACTATTATTACTATTTTTGACGTTTTTGTTCCCACTTTTATTACCGTTAATTTCATTAACTTCTCTAACAGATGTGCGAACACTTGGCAACGGAGACGTTGCTGTCGATTGTGCAATCCGTGTAGCAGTGGGTGTTGTCAGTGTCGCTGGTGTTGGTGTTGTTGGGGCTGTTATTGACGATGAATTACTAAGTGACGAAATTTTAAGATTAGTACTCTTAGCAGAAGCGCGCAATACTGGAGGTTTTCTTTTTGAGCCGTTTGTTGGCGAAACGATTTTCTTATAGTTTTTATTCACATTAGCACTTATTGGCTCAAAAATACGTTTATATGTTTTAACGGTATCAGGTTTAGGTAATTCATCGTTTGACTCATTACTAGCATTACTTGCGCTTTTCATCGTTGAATCTAATTTGAACACTTTGTCATCAGTTACTCTGATTTCACTGCGATTGTTATCATTAGCATTACAGTTATCGCTACTGTTTTCAATATTATTATTATTTTGATTGAGATTATTGGATAAATCATTATTGATAGGAGTTGTTGTTGTAGTTGTAGTCGTAGTCGCGATTACGTTATCAGGCGTTGATAACTGACGATTTAATTGATTAGGAATCAAACAATGAACGGGTTGTCGAACTTTGTCTTGTGATTCTTGAAATAATAACGTTTCCATACTTTTTGCTCTCTTTATTAATGGCGCAGCATTTGTTAACTTATTGTTATAATAAATGTTTCGAGTGTTATGGTGTTGAATATAATGCTTGTGCAATACATGACTTCCGTTCGCTCTGTTTCCTTCGCTCACAATTGACCTCACATTTACCGCTGAATTTAATTGCAATTCATTGGTCTGTAAATGTGAAATCGTAGTGTGTTGTTGTCCTTGTGCTTGTTGTTGCTGTTGTGGCTGTGTTTGCGATTCTGATTGCTTAACGTAATAATGTTGCGGTAATGCGTTAATATGTTTCTCGTTATCGACTGATATATTTTCAAGGCTCGAACATCTCTTCATTTTATTAGTAATATACTTAAGTTTAGTCTGTTGTACAGAGATGTTCATAAATTTCAACTTAAGCTTATCTACAATCCCAGGTCCGTAAGCATACTCCACGTCTTCGTAATAACCATTTTGGTTACCATTTTCTATAATTGAGTTTTTCACGCGTGAATTATTTTGTTTGAAGTCAAGGATAATCTGGTGATGATCACCATTCCTATTAAATTCACTGTTTTCTTCCTTAATTTTCTCATCAATCATTTTTGTGGACACAACACTCTGTCGGTTGTGGTGATTCGTGACACGAGTTTTATCACATTTGTTACAAATATTATTTGAAATAAATAACGAGCAATCACTTACTTGTCTCTTAATGAACTCGTTTCTTCTTGTGGCCACTATTCCACACGATATAGCATTAATGTCGTCGTCGTTGTTCAATGTATTTGTGGTGCACTTTGATTGAGTTTGATGCGAATCGGAATCACAATCAGTGTGACAACAACAACATTGTCGATCAGTCACTTGCGAGGAACTAACAGATCTTAGAGGAATGGGGAAAATGGGGACATTTACACAACTAGTGTTAGAGATGAGGTGAACAGCCTTGTTATGAAAAACCTGTCCCAACACAGCATTACTACTCGTATTAGTATTAGTATTAGAGTTATGTGGGGAACAGCAACAGCAACAGCCACTGCCACCAAAACACTCTGTTGACGATTGAACGTTACAGACACTGCAGGCTGTATTTGCTGTATTGGTTGTGTTGGTTGTGTTGCTATCTATACACGTATGTCTATGTCTACCTATAGCTATACTGTTAATACCAGTTTCGAGTGATCTAATGTCATCTTTCCTTACAATATCGACTAATTTCTCGCATTTCTTCAAAATTAAATCCTTGATCCAAACTGGCGAAGGGTTGGCATCCGTTGTCGATAAATCACAGTTTGTCGTATCAGATGTGCGCGTTTGTCGCTGTTGTGAACACATTTTGCAGGATGTGTTCCAATCAAACAGGAATCAAATGTAAACTGAATTCAAATTTAGTTTAATACAGATTTTGTTGATTGACGTTCAAACACATTGGATATTACCATATAATGATATAACGGATGTAACTTTCGATTAATTACTAACTCTTACTCTACTGTTAACAGTACTACTGTATAATATTGTAAATAACTGTAATAAAGAAATATAACTTTATATTAAAATATCAAATGCATATAATTTTATAATGATATTGAATTATTAAATCACTAGCTTTTAAAAATAATATCAAATCCTCAAACGATTTGATCACACAGATTGACATTTAAAGCGAAATAATGATATAAGTTATTATTGATCCACTTATTTGTTAGTTTACTATTGGTTACAATTACATATCAAAATATTTTGCACAATTTATTGGCTATAAGTTTGAGATAAGCTAAAAGTTCTACTGTTTTAATAAAGTTATTTGTCAATCACTTGTACGTATAGTTTAACTAACTGTACGTATTATTTTAATCATTATTATAAAAACGTAAGATAAAAATTAAAGCAGCAATAAAAATGATACGGCAATATGTGGCACACAAGCAATCAAAGATATAGCATTAACACTGTACTCTGTATTATAGTTAACTAAACAATGAAAAGCTGATAAAACAAGGTTTAGCATAGCATAGCATTGTGTACTTTTATTGAACTTCAACTAAAATGCAATGGACTCGAGTGTAATACAATATATATTTTTGCGTGGTTTGGTCTCCATCTGTTCATTCATACCAGACTCATCTATTGTGGTCTTCTATGAAAGGTAAACCTACGAGAGGCACAGTTGATTGCCATTCCCACTGCGAACTAACCTATCGCTGACTCTAATCTTTCATCCATAACAAACTTTTCGTTACCTTTACTTAAATGTTAAGTATTTTTGTTTTCAAGTTAAGTTTCACATATTCATTACAACGAAGCAGATTCAAAAATAATGTAATAACTCAAATTCAACCATGCGATCTGCGATCAGCTAAATAATAGTTACGAATCTTAATGATTTAACATTGCATCAATTATTTGCACAATACTTAAGAATAGTTGACTTAAATATTAACATACAGTTCTAGACATTACCATTCAATATGCGCTATCATTGTGTACTGTATTAAACGAGAAATGCTAATACTGTACAGTACTGTACATACGAAAACAGAGTTTATTACTTAAGTATAAAGTACTTCTGTAATAACCAATTAGAAAAGAAGGTATAAATTGAAATAAATATTTTATTGCTGATTATTAAAAACTCTGAACAATTAATACTGATAGTGATAGTCGCTAGCTTTTAAGAGCTTTATACCCGTTCAAAGTCTTCTGCTTTATTGTCATTAAATGCGTAGTATTATAATAACTAGTATAGACAACTTTTTTTATAGACTCACTTCAATATGTTGTTCATGCCAGTTGAACAATGTTACGCTCATTTTTATGCTTATTATGCTTAAGTATATTATAATTTTTATGTTTTTTATTTTAAAAAATTAAGGTCGAAATATAAGCGAAAGTTTGAGAACCGTCAGTACTTATTTAAAATATAATTTATACAGTAATTGCCAAAACTTGAGAAAGTGTTTACTAAATTACTATCACATGTAGTTTTTAAATATAACAAAAGCAAAGTATTATTAATTTTCAAATTTAATTTAGATTAAAGTACATTAACAATATAACTTAAAAATAAAATATATATAACTTATGACTCATAAGTTATGAGTTAGTCTTAAAAATAATGTTTAATAATCACACTTCAGCTCATATTTATATCCAACTAACTTTCACTGACAATTTGGATAAATCTATTAAGAGTTTGATCTCACGAAATAGACAATTATTTTTAAAATCCTTATGTTTGATTTTCTCCACATATTTAAATCTATCGAGTGTTAGATTGACAAATAATGGAAAATAATTAAAACTTAATTATAATTTGTTATATTTATGAAAAAGCGCATAGATTTTAACTGAAATGACAATAAACTCATTGTCTTGCTATTCATTATCTATTATTGCACGTCAAAATCATAAATGAAATATCTGTTTTATTTTAATTTATTGCTTTAAAGCACAGCTTTAACCGTATAATTAAAGTCGGTGGCGGTTTGACTTTTTGCAAACCGAACCGCACCGTTTTGAAAGGTGAAAATATTGATAGAAAACCGCCATAATATTAAAATAATATTAGAATTAATTAGAATAAAGTTTAAACCTATTTATATTAATTAGTTTTAAATATATAATATAGTTATTTAAACAAAATTTTATTAAAATATCAAATTTTAAAGAATATAATAAAAGAATGCTCAATAGTGGAGTAAATATATAAAAGTATAAAATTTGCTATTTTTGAGTTAATTATAAATTTTCATTTTAAAAGTAATAAATATTATGCTTTTAAATCATTATAATCGTTTTTAGATCATTTTTATATCATTTTCGAAAAATTTATTAGTGAAATATCTTAAAAAATTGATTGGCGGTTTAAACAGCGGTTTTCTTATGTATAAAAATTAAACCGAAACCGCTGACCATTATTGATTATCGGTTTAAACCGCGGTTAAACCGAACCGCCACCAACTTTACGTATAATATTGAAATATTATGTGCTCAATTAATAATAAAATTTTAAATTATGCAGATTAAACTGCTTTCAACAAATGTTTACTAATAGTTTGCGTTTTAAATTCACTTTCTCTAATAGAAATTGAGCTTATCGTTTTGATAATATCTGTCTGTTTGTCAAGCTATATATTGGCAGTGGACTGTCACTAAAGTAGGACTGATTTCAATTTCAATGAACCATAAATATTAACTAACTTTAAACTAAAGATTTGGGTTTAACTAGAAATATCATTTGAAATTTCATAACCGTATCATGAATTAATCTTTTTTAATTTTTTATATAAAAAATTCGTATTTGAAACTTTTATTTTAATAAAGCTCTAATAAACATTTTAAAATCAAAATTTAAAACAAAACCATAGTTTACACACAATTTATTTATTGATATTTTGATTCTTGGATAGAATAGAATCGAAAAAATAATTTGTGTAAGAATAGAATTGATAGCAAATGTTTTCAACTTCGCATTCGGAATATAAATTGATTTTGTTATACAATAAAAATAAATTTTTTAAAGTAATTTTTTTTATAACAAATAAAGGTGTTTATGGTTTGACTTTAGCGATACCAATCCAAACCAAACCATCAAAATAAAATCTAAAGGAAAAAACCAAACTAATATAATGATAAAACCAACAAAACCATAAAAAAATATTATTTTCCTTTCATTTAAAAATAAGAGTTATTAATAGAGATCCAAAATAATGGCAAGAATTTTGGGCAAAACTAGCGCTAAAAAACTATGATAATAGCATTAATTTTACATAAAAAATTAAAAAATATTGCATTTTTACTATTAAAAAACGATTACATATCCATAAAATTATTGAATATCCATAAGATTAACGTGTGAAACAAAGTATTTAGACAAATATTCTAACGAATATCTGTTTCTTTTATCATTTAAAACGTATATATATTCGCTAAATTATCTTTCGACTTCGCAATTCGTAACAATTGCAAAACGGTATAAAGCAATTTCTTCTGGATCTAAATCAATATCAATTTTTTCATTTAAAATTGAACCATTTAATATGTTTGAAATCGATTTAATAATGTTATATCCAGGAATATTTTCCAAAATTTTTTGAAACTTTATAAGTGCATTCTCGCCATTTTTTGTATTTGAAATTTCTAATAATTTAGTTTTAAAATTATCGATAATATTCATAGCTTCAAAAATATTAACTTATCGTTTTTCCAAAATATTAATGAAGTCAACAATACATGCGAAGTTTGAATTAATAAACAACAGCTCATTTTTTAAATTTTGATTTTTTAAGCAATCTATAGCAATCGGCAAAAATTGCAATCTTTTCGCAGGTTAAAAATCTCAGAAGGAAAAAGTTTAAAACCACAGAGGAACTTCTCAATGCATATCATAAGATCGTTTCTGCCTATTAGGAAGACTACGATCTGATGTACACAATGGCTTTAGTAGAAAAACATCATCCGTAGACTTAGACTATATACTACACACCGATTATTGGAAGAAGAATTGCGCCAGACGTGAACGTTCAAATGAGATTTTAGCACAAATATTATCGCTCGAATGAAACTTCAAATGAAAAGATAAAATGAATGGATTCTCACGAGAGTTCTAAGTCGTGATTCTATTCGTTGTGATTGGTGTGGTGGCGGAAAGCACATCGATTTGGATTGCTTCTATAAAATTAATAATATTTCCAAAGAAGGAGCGATAAAGCAAAGAGAGGAAAAACGAAAGCTATTTCGAGATTAGCAAAATTCTAGTAATAATACACATGTCTCGGAACTAGAACGTTAGCAATTGAGTATTTCATCAACAGATTTTAATTAACAGTTTTTAATTTTTAATATTAATGATCAATCGATTATATAGATACGATTTTGATTAAAACTGTCACTTTATTCGTTAAGAGTTAGAAAGTGAATGATTTAAATAACGTCTGAATTACGACAACTGTTAGAAAAATGTGACAAACAAAGTGACGATGGGTTTAGATGAGAGACATCTGTCGCTTGTGTCTTAATTCCCCGGTTTTCAGAGTGCCGTAATCTGCGGGAATGTTGTAAAAGCGTTTGCAGTCGATATGTAGAAGTGTTGTGGTGCCACCTGTGGGCAGTGGGTGTTGGGGTTTCGTCAAAGGTGTTCCAAAGGTGCTGAGCGCCAGAGGTTTGGTGCCGGACAAATCCTGATTTAAACTGTGTTTATGGTGCCGAGTGTCACCATGTCGGAGCCGTACCCTTGACTTACGATAGACCCGATGTCTGGTCCACATTCGATGCTTTTGAGGCTAGATTTCTATTAGTTGTTTGCGTTTGGCTTGAATTGTTCGAGATGAATGAATTGTTTGTTTTAGTGCCATGTATACCTTTTGATCATGTTTTTGAAACTTAGATGACAAGAGACCGAACTGCAAGTTTTGTGGAGTGAAACGGGTGCTTGTTTCGTTATTGTTGGTGACTGCGTTCGATAACGCTGAATTCAATTGAGCATTTGAATCGTTTGCGATGGAATCGATAATACGAATTACGTTAATGGAAGATTCGGTGAGATTGCATTTTGAGATCATTGTTATTGTAATGCTTTTCGGTAGCTTTGGTATTTCATTCGAAAGGCTGCCTTCAAGTATGGTTTAGTTTGTATTCAGCTCGTGAACTATAGGCAACGGCTTACGCTCGCTTTCGAACTGTTTATTAAGACAACGGTATTCGACAATCGGTTGTTAACTACCGTTAGCTTTAGGTTCCAGCCAAATCAGTGAGATCATAAGAGTAAGAGATGTCAGAATGAGTCTAATGTCCAACATGTCGTCAATATTTTGTTTATGTTTATATGTTCGTTGCGATGAGAGATTTAAACTCTTAGTGAAAGCGTATCAGCTTTCATTCTTATTACGCGATTAGAGATCTTAATGTTTCCGAACTCTTTTTCTTTAGCGAAAGCTGTTCATGTTTCGTAATATATAAATAATGACT
>JAQGAW010002226.1:0-15826 GCA_034698025.1 Phthiracarus crinitus | reverse complement strand
AAGTTAATAAAAAATGATTATTATAGAAAATTTATGTAATTTTAAAAAATTATAAATGCTATTTTAAGTGCTATTTTAGTAATTTATTATTGCTATTTATAGCGCTAATTTCATATACTATAAATGCTATTATTTTGAAACTCTAATTATTAGGTATAACGCCTAATGTACCGGTAAGCGTACATAAGCGGTAATCATGCATAACATTTATTGCAAACCTTCAAAATAGTATTGCCTTTTAGTATAGTAAAACAAATAATTTATAAATATTACTCCAAAAGCAACAAAATACGAACGTTTTAACTATAAGATCAAAATGTTGTCTAATTAATTGAATTCTTACTATAAAAGTTGAGGTCTCGAGATGTTCACAAAAATCCATATAATTATAGTTTAGTTTAAAACGTTATAAATAGAGCAGCCATAAAATGTAATAAATGCCGGAAAAACATTCAATATTATAGCATTTCGCATACAATAAAGATTTTTCATTAAATAAAATATTTGTTCTTCAATGTAAAGTAATTCGATTAATACTTAATTTAAATTAGTTTTGCTTATTATTGACTATATATTGAACGCTATGTTCAAAATATTTTGAATATGATATGAATGCGTTTGACTTATATTTGCACTTATTTTAATCCCATAAAATGTAAAAAATACCAATTTTGTTGCTAGAAAAATATTTATTATTATAGCTTATCGAATACTATGAAGTTTTTTCATAAAATAAAACATATTTAATTTCCAATTTCGTGGTTTGAAGATTTTAAATTTAAACATTTTAAAAAATCTTATATCTAATGATTTAATATAAAAATCTGTTTAATCTTGACTTTTATAAACTTCACTCGTTATATTCAAAATCTAAACTTTAAAAATTTATTTCAGTAGTTTTGTGGACGAGTTTTCAATCAGGGATAGCCTTATAGTCAAAGTCCCCAAACTGTCGGGTTGTATAATCCGTACATAACATAAAAAAGGGGAAAAAGTTTCGTTACGTAATTAAACAAACAAACAATCTTATAAAAAACCTACAGTTTTGCGAATTTGACTATAAAGGCCATTACTGGTTTCAATAAGTAAGATGAGGCCGAATTTTATATGATATACGCATTCACTTGGTTTCCCGCAAATATGTTGCAATAGTCATTGCCAAAAACCATTTAATTCGCTCAGACATGACTATCATTTCTAACACAACGCTGTTTTCTTAGAAATGATAACAGTAGCTTAAGTAATCGGTCGATCTTACACAACAAGAGGTTCACAAAGCCTAAGCGGCGTACGGTAACTAAAAGGTAAAATACTTGTTATTGTTAAACGTTAACTAATAGTCAAAACTTATAAACACAACCCTTTTATCATATGTCATATACAACAACGCAAACTTTTCACTAATACTAACTAAAAATTATGTCATTAACAGTGAGCATCATATGGCATTAAAGAGAATACTGAATAATTTTAGTTTCGTCATTATATAAAAAAGTCCTATAGATTTCTATATAAACGAAGCTTTTAATTCTTTACAGTTATATATTAATGAAAATTTTTCATGCCCTCAGAAGTTGCAACGAAATAATGTAATTTAAATGAACTAAAACCAAACTGTATTTGCTTAAATTTATGAAAAGATTTAGAATTTTTTAACTTTAAAGATTAACTTTTAATATTCAAAATTATAGTGGAATACTTTAAAATATATTATACAAATAAAGTTTCAGACAAAAATTTAAAACCAAAAGTGCCGCTATTTTTTTAAAATTTTAATATAAAATATTTAATAATTCTCAATATACAGTGCGATTCGAATATGATTGAATAAACTTCGAACATAAGTAATAATAACAATTTACTAAAAAATTTTATTTAGAAATCAAGTTAATATAATATTATACAAAGTTATTCTTACATATTTGTCCGCATTTATAATGTTATAGAGTATATGTATTTTATTAATTAAATAAAACTTGATGAAAATAAATTTTTATAACTAATAATAAATGTATGTGATAAATATAGTTTGTAAATTTTGAACAATATTTTGAAAATACGCATCAAATTGTTATGTTTGTAAAATTTCTCTGTTGATGTTAAGATTTTCATTGTTGTTTCAAACTGAAGTGATGTACAATTTAGAGTGCGAAACGGGCCCCCGATTTTTCGGGCCCCCGCGGGCCCCCGACAAAAAGTATCGGGCTTTGTCGGGCTCGGGCCTTAAATTAAGAAAATAATCTCGGGCCGGGCTTTTGTTTTAAAATCTTTAAGCCCGATTTAGAACTTAATTTCAAATTTTTTGGTATATTATTAACAAAATTGTAAGAATTTGTTTTGAATTTTATTAATTTCACTTCAGAAAACAGCATATTTTAATGCTAGATTATCCTTTCTTAACTTCATTAATTGTTTTTAATGATTTTGACAATAAATTATTACTTTTAATTATAACTTAATTGTTTCGATGGAAAATCGGGCCGATCGGGCTTTCTTAATATAAATTTGTCGGGCTTTTGTCGGGCTCGGGCCTATGCCTTGCGGGCCTACATCGGGCTCGGGCCTTAATTTTTTTATGATTTCGCACTCTATTCTACTTCTAATATATGCCGGAAATTTTTTCTTTCTTGGCAAGTATTAAATTTTTATTAATCGCTTTGATATTATTATTATTATTATTATTATTAATATTATTGCGAAAACGATTTCTTGTGATCCTTAACAAACATTTGCCATAATAAAAGCAAATAAATTTAACAGTTAAGCAGCAAATCATGCGTTCAAATAGAATGAAAATGCGCGCAAAATTTATTTTAGCGAACCATTAATGTCAAGCAATACATTATAATTATTACAAAAGTTTATGGAAATTGCATGACAATCAGGCAATGAATGCGATGCATGCGAATGAAGGCGACACCAAATAAGTCCGTGAGCTTAAGACGGAGAACTTTCATTATTAAAGTTAAGGATTAATTTATTCGGTCAATAAATTTTTTTTACGATATATACTATATTTCTTTGGCAATTTAGTATAATAACGTTAAGCATACGTGCAAACGCTATTACGTTTTTATTTACTTAATAAGCAAACATTATTTAGTTATTGGATTTGAATAAAAGTAATTGAATAGAATTAAAATAAAAGAAATTAAAATTATTATTAATTTGATGAATAGTTAATTACCTTTTTGTGAAATTGTATACAAAATTCAAAGCTGAAATTTCAATGGTATAAAACGCTTTTCGTTTTAATTTTCAAAACACTTTTGAGTTTCAATTATTTTTTGAAAATAAACTTAAATTGAAATATTTAGCACCACTAAGGGATCGTACAAACAAAATAATTATTCAATAACGTACACAAATTTAAAAATTTCAATCAACTTTGCTTTAAAAAATCAATTAACTTTGGTTTTAAAAAAATCTGTTGTTTATATTTTAAATGATTACTGTATGATAATATTTGTTGCTTTACAAAAAAAATATTTCACCACCACATTCACCATAACAATAATAGAAACTTTCGAATGTAACAGATGTCTGAGAGTCGCAGCAACAAAAATAATTAAAAATGTTTTTCATAGAAAAAAAAACGTTTTAACAACAATAAGTAATAAATGCGGAGTATAATAGGCGAGATAAAAATATATATGACGAAAATTGTGTGCAACGTAATGGCATACACGCAGCAAAAACGAATAATAAACATAAAAAGTTTTAAAAAAAGTTTAATAACAACACTGATATGTTTTATCAGTTTATGTTAATACCCGACTCGAGGGCAATAACAGTGAACCTGAATTGTGTGATTCATACCACCCGAGTTCAATACTTGTTATTTTACTGCGATATCACTACTAAATTACGAATACAAGAAAATACCCGTACATACACGACTGTTGCTAATCCTTGAGACAAGAACATGGAAGTAGTAGTGGTGATAGTTAGTTGCCGTTGTATTGCAACACACAGACAAAGCATGCAGTGTTACTGCACTCGCACTGAGAAACGAATGGGAAACGCTTTTTTGCCTATTGTGTGATAGGTTTATGGTACTCATTGTTTATATAAATACCAGTCCCATTAGTAGTTGAAAAGGTAAGTATTGATACACAACCTGTGTATACTGTTTAGTGACAGCGCATTCAATAAACGTTTTAATGAATATGTTAGCATCTGTTACAGTAAAACGATGTTAGGAAATAATTTTTGAAAATTAAAGTGTTCAAAATTTCGTGCTACAAACTAATTGAACGCAAACTGTACCTAAAAATAAGTAGAATTAAAAATTAACGCATTAAAAATAACTAATTAATATTTTACAGCAATTTTCATATAATTTAAATTGATTCGAATTCGTTTATTTATTTTGTTTACAATTTCAATCTCATGGCATATTTTTAAATATTTTTAAACAATAGATTAATGCGAGAAATGTTAATTATGTTTGATTTTTTTATAATAATAAGTAAAACAATTTAATAACAAGGGATGGGTTATGAGTAGGATTTTTCTCACAAAATCAATATAGTTTAGCGCTTCCTGTTTTGATTTCTTATCCTGTTTTAACCTTTTTAACCTAATGTTATCTATAAAGTTAAAAAACTTTAATAATAGTAAAAATTGATTAAATATTTGCTCACACACTCAATTTCGGTTCATTTAACACTTTGAGCATAGTTGAAACAATACTCGCATCGTTAGATACAATGCACACAAAAATGCGAAATGTTTTACTGTACTCGGAATCAGGTTTACTGAAAGCCCCGTAACGGTTAAACTTTTGCACTTAAATAAGTCCACAGTTTGGGTGATCGGAATTTTTCACCCAAAATTGTTAAATGAATCAAAATTAATTGAAACTATAATAAATATACTGAACTGTACACTAACGTACAGTAACAGTTAACTTAATTTAACCTTAACTAATGAGATCTTAAGGTACGCTATTAACAAAATTTATTTATGACTACTACAGCAGAATGTCTAGGCTGTGACAGCCAGAACTATCGGCTCTCGTAACACACTGGCGAAAATAACACTAAAAAAGGCGTATTGGCAGTGACAAAGACATATAACCAGCATATGGTTAAGCTGTGCACAGAATCAATTTAACACTTTATAAGTTAAGGCTGGCTGTGATGCACAACTTTGACGTAACTTAAAAATTTTTGCGATAAAGTAAAACAGTTTAAGCGAATTTTCTGTAACCGCGCGCTTCATTGATTTACGCGATATTTGTTTAGCGATAGTTTAACTTTTTTCTGCTCTAAAGAGATTAATTAATTTCCATGTGCTATACAAAAAAATTAGATTTTGCCTTAAAGTTATTAATAGCTTCCTTTATTCTGTTTAACGCGATCCGCTGCTGCTATAATGCTATAATGTTTCACTAATTAAGTTTGCGTTTATCTAATTTGAATTAAATAAAATTAAAGAGAAAACACACGCGACGGCTAATACATACTGAAAAAAGCTAAAGCCTATCCGAAAGCCTCTTGACAGTCAAGACTGCTAGCGATACGAGTGATACGAGTGATGCGAAAATAAATATGTGATCTATTATTAATTGCTAATAAATTCTGTTTACAATATAATAGATAAAATACTGTCGCTATATTATCATATTCATAAAACGAATAAATTACGTTTTAATCTAAAATTTATATTTATATTTTTTATCAGCCAATATTACAATAACCATCATTAGCGCATCGCTTTTATTAAAAAAAAATCTATAGCGATATCTCTATGCGTAAGTTTATTGTTACGTTTTTTGAATCAAACAACAAAATTATAAATTAAATGATAGGATAAAAATAAATTGGTTTCGTCATTATGCGAACTAATAAAAGAGAGACAACTAAAAGGAAAAAAAATTATATCGACTCACCAAACGTCAAATAAAGAATTCAATTAATAAAACTCACGCGACGAGACAGTCAGAAAAAAACTTGTGTGATGTGAGTGACTGCTGATGATAACTGACGCTAAGTTATTGTCCCTTAAATAAGCTCAATCATAAGTTAATATAACACCTGCAAAACGAGATGAAAACAAAGTAAATGCTAGTGAATGAGAGAGAATAGTGACGCTATAAGATAATGTAATTTATAGCAAAACAGAAAAGTAAATGACAGCGAATTTGCGCAACTGTTTATAGCCAAACATGTTAGTATTAACAAAGAACTAACTCTACAGCAGTACCAGTAGTTTCAAGAAGAATAGTATTTATCTTAATAAACGAAAAGTTGATCAATGGCTACAATAGGCAAAAATGGCTGCGAATGCAAGAATACAGCGGTCCTTCGATTTATCTAATGTGAGTTATTGGGGCACAAAATGTGCACATCAGTTATACATCGGATATCGCGTAACGTTACAAGTTATCATTTATCAGATGCGATGCTTGTGTGTGTATGTGTGTTGTGCTGTCCTCATAGTAACATTGAACTCAAATGTTTTATTGTATTGAATAGTTAACCAAACTATAGTAATATAAAAACTTTTTATATATTGTTCCAAACATTACGAGTCTCTCTCTCTCTCTCTCCTCACTCACACACAGACACACACACCACACGCTCACTCTCACTCTCAATCGATTGTAGAGCAATAATACTAGAAAATATTTAGCTACAACTAAGAGATATAATATAAATGATCAATTTTTGTACCGTTAATATTAACATCAATAGTAAATTATATACTACTTTGCGCTGCTGTGGAACAAATGTCTGGTTATCTTAGCCCAAGAGCAACATGCAATTCATCTTAAGTTGTGATATGACTCGACGTGTATATATAACTATAATATAAGAAACAAGACCGAACATTATAAACAGCTTCCATTTTTAACAATAAAAATATTACGGACACGTAAGACGAATACACTGAATATGAACAATGAATACAATTATAAAATCATTAAAACCAATGCTAACTCTTAAGAAACAGAAATCTATTTATACCTGTTGTGACTCGCAACGTATGAGTCAGTGAAAACTAAATTATTCTACACTTAAAGCACTTAAAAAATAATACCTCCAATAAAACAATAGTATTTTAAAGCAATAAAAAAATAGGTTTACTATTAATAAAAATTTTTTTAATTAGATATAAATAATTTTATTTAGAGATGAGCATGGGTTAAAAGTTAAAGATTTTCTTTAACCCTTAACCTAAACTCCGACAAATATCTTAACTTTACCTGCAACTCTATTAACCGGTTAAATGGTTAACATATTTTTAGGTTTTTAACTTCAAATATTAGTAAATTATTTTTTAATCACTTTAAAAATTAATCATAATAAAAAATATAAATATTTAAACTCGTTATTCACGTTTTAAATGATATTCCATAGTTTATTTTGCAAAACATAATATTCTACAAATTAAAACACATTTTGAATGGATCTTTATTTGAATTAAGAAAATATAGTAATTTTACTGTTAAAAAGGTTAACTTATGTAATATTTTTAACTCTAACCAGTTAAAAACATTTTAACTTTAAACTTAACTTTGTAGAACATGTTTAACTTTTAATCTTATATTTTTACCAATTAACCGTTAAAGTTAAAACTTAACCGTTAAAAATGCTGATCTCTAATTTCATTTACTAATAATAAACACTGGTGTAGTAGAGTAAGAGCGGACACGATTAAAAACTATGAGCTCAATTCTAAGTGATACCCAAAGTGAGCTAAAAATGTATCGCCGATAGCGAGAAAAAACTTAATGATACACATAACACATAACACACACACAACGGTCTCAGAGAAGAAAATCTGGAGTGAAGATAAAGGATAGAAAAATGTAGAGATAGATAGTTGGCAATATTAATGCAATTTTTTCACTTCATAAATAGCGAAGCATTTCGCTTCATTTCTCACTTGCCATCGTAGCGTCCATCAACTGATTCTCATCATAAATCAGTCGAAGCTCACGTGTGCTTGCGTTCACCTTAGCCTTCACTGTGTTTTATACCTTTTTGTGTTGTGTGTGTTTGTGGTGATATATAACACGGCATTATGTATTTTATATTTCTCTTTGTTCTCTCTCTCTCTCTCTCTCTCTCTCTCTCTCTCTCTCTCTCTCTCTCTTTCGGTTCAGTTTTTTTTGTTGTATCTTTACATTTGGTAATACTTTCTATTCTCTGTTGTAAATATATCGAACAAAGATCTCATGTCATATATCAGATATCGTGCACATGTCAAATATTTTTTTCTTGCTTCAGCTTCCGTACAGTTTAATATACAATAGCATTATAGTATGTTAAAAGATAATACGTTTTGGTGAATAATTTAAACTCGATACACACAACTCACAGTTTTTTTTATTCATCCGTGTTTTTCTGTTTTAATGCACCAAAACTTTTTAGTGTGTAATAAATTAAGTGTTTTTGGTATTTTTATATTACGCCCAAGAAAAGTCATATTTAAATGCTTTTGACTCGGAGTAGTGATGTAAAAATACACCAATTTTTAATGACTCACACACTTTAAATATAGTTTAAAATTATTAAATTTATTTTCGCTATTAATAGTTTTTGATAGCTGAGAATTATATTTTAATGTAGATTACATAAAGTTGTTGCCCCGTATTTAACAAGTAATTTTTTGTTCAAGTTTATACTCCGAGCTGTGATATCAATTTATTTTTTATTGAAAAAAAATTCGATTGTATTCTTGAGTTTTGTGAAAAAATCAATAAATCAAAATCAATTCTAGTTTTTAATACGCTCTTTCGCATAAATAGGGTTAACAAAATCCGTTGAATTAAACATTTTGACCGTTTAATATTAAAGAAAAAAGTTTGTAAAAAGTAGAGTACTTGCAAAAGAAAAGTTCGATGACTCGAGGAAGGGTTCAATGTTGTGAACCGTCAAAAAGCGAACACACTCTCAGAAAAACATGATTATTAAATTATTATGTTAAAAATTTGTCTGCTAAAAGATTTATTGATAAATGATCCCCTAATTTCTACTGATATCTAAACTAAATTTGACAAAATATAGAGTTAATAAAAAAATTATGTAAACCAATAAAATAACACACAAACAACTTGGCTTCAAATGTAACAAATTTAGTATAGTTATGAGAAGGAAAAACAACTTTATTTTTATCATTTCAAAAATAACACATTAATAATTGTGATTTTTTCGCACATAAATTATATTAAAAATTTATGTCAGATTATCTGTCTCGTGATGTATAACTTAGAGTAAAGTGATGCCAATTATCTTTATAAAAATTTAATAACACATAAGTGGTTTAATAGTTTATAATTTGAACGATTTATAAAAAAGTGCTGCACTGACGCAAAATTATTGCGTTTTTAATAGTCTATATTTTTAAGTAATTAAATATTCTAAATGTGACCAAAACCAAACAAATGAGAAATACTAAGTGTTTGTACATATTAAACATAAATAATTAATTATATGTATTTTTATGAGCAAATATTATTTACAGTACGAAATTAAAAATTTATTCTCAGAAATCGTTTATTCATAGATAAATTAAATCAATCATTACTTGTAATTTTCGCAGAAATTGAAACAAAAAATACATAAGAATTGCACACTTAGAAGTTTTTTATCTTAGTTTTTATCATTAATATTATTATTGTTAATGTTATCATGAAATAACGTTTATATATTTGACTTATATATAATTGAATGCCGAAATTCTGATTATTTTTCTAAAATCATTTCGAAAATATACAGCCATCAGATAAAATTGAAATTTCTTAGGAAAAACGAATGGCAAACAGATAAGAACGGAAATGAGTTTAATTTCTAGCATTTCCTTTGTAAATATATTTCTATCAGCAAATCAGTGAATTGAATGTTTAATTTTCTTTATGCATAACATATTAACGAAAATTGAGAAAAATGTTTGAAGCCAAATAAATAATAGTTTTTTTCTTATAATAAAAACTCGATGTATCACTCGTTCAAATCAACTAAAAAGAACATTCAAGTCACTGAATATAACTTAAAGACAAATTATCTGAGAGTTTATGTTACACAAACAGAAGTACAGCAGTATATTTGTAACCGAACACTCGTTTTTCTAACAAAAGGCAGGAGAAAAATGAAATGAAAACGAAATGAAAAAGAGCGAGATATAGTGTGAGAGAGAGAGAGAGAGAGAGACTTGTTTAAGAGTAACAAAAAGTACTAAAAAATGTTGTGTCCAATAATTGAGATATCATTCTCTCTCTCTCTCTCTCTCTCTCTCTCTCTCTCTCTCTCTCTCTCTCTCTCCACGCTTTCCTTATTACGCTTATACAGTACAGTACATCTAACGCTAGTTTAATGCTCTAACGACGAAAACGAGATTCTATGTTGCTATCAAAACACAGCTAAAAATCCAATACTTGTCTCACGTATTATTGCGATGATATTGTGTAGAATAAAACATAAGATAGATTCTGGTGGTAAAAATTATCTGATTCTATCTGTAACCTAACATATTAATACCACTCGTTTCCTGAAAGAACAATACGTGTGATACTATAATGTGCCAAAACATTTATAAATATAAAAATATTACTAATTTATTCAAATATTCTGTTAACCAGAAAAGCTACGAAAAAAACAATATAATTAATAAAACATGTGTATAATGAAAATTTAATTAAAATGCGATAATGATATTAATAAAAATAGCAAAAAATATGAATACATTATATGAATGCTTTATATAAGTGAAACAATTTATTAGGAATATTGCAGAAATAGTATAAATGTACATATTATATAACTTCGATGCTGTGTATATAAAGAGAGATGCTTTTAACTTACTGTAAATGTTGAGAGAAGAGGGCATAAGTCAATACAGAAGACAAGATATATAATGGATTTGTACAACAAGTCGCATTGTAATCAGTATCTGTGCAGCAAATGCATTATTATCGCTAAAGTACAACAACATAGAAGAATGTGATGTTTAACTCTTTTGCATGAATTTCGTGGTCCCAATTGGGATATGAAGAGAAAGAGGAAAATGGAAAAATTGATGCTGGAATGCAGCTGCAAGTAAATTACTGCATCAAATGTAAAAAGGATACTGAAAACGCAAATGAGAATCGCAAAAGTGAATAACAATTTTATGTTAAGAGCTCTTTATTACCATTGCGTTTCACGAACACAGACAGATATAGAGAGAAATGTATGCTTTATCTCTGTTAAAAGAGAATTATTATTATTATTATTATATTTGATTATATATTTTCAACCGCTGTATTTTAGTTTAGCAATTTTTTGATATTAAATTAATTATTATTTCCTGGGGGTTTTGGCGCGTATGAGCTTACACTAAAATTAAATTACAGTAACATATTTAAACACACTCTGGAAGAGTTACTACACATTCAACGAATAAAAAAATATAGTTTTCGTAATTTCATTTTTGACACATTTTAATTTGTGACAGTATTTTCGACTTAATTTGCGTTCAGATCACACACAATAGGAAAACTAATTTTTGAAACCTCAAAAGCACAATAAAAATTTTGATAGAAGATTCAAAAGTTGGTAAAATCAAAATTGTTTCTCGCATTTCGTTTCAAAAGTGAATATTAAAATTCGGTACAATAAACGTTGTGTACATTAAAATCATTTTTGCATAGCATTTCAATTTGCTTCATAAAATTTATGCCATTTGTTTTGGAAAACGTAGGAAAAAATAGAGAACGTTTATTTTTAATAAAAAGAGCAATATATCATACTTTGAGTTTAAGAGAGTTTTGAACTGAAAACACTGTACATAAACTTTTTTCAAATATATATATAAAAAACTAGCTTTCTTTTTCATTTTAGTTTTAGATTTTATTGTTTCTTTAAATACCAATTCAGAACATAGAAAGTGAAATCATTTTTGGCATCTTATATGTACTTTAAAAGTGTTATCGAGTGCGAAATACACAATTGAAAAAAACTAAATAAAAAACAGCGTTTAAACAAGTTTTTATATAACGAAAAGTTATTTCATCAAAATTTAATAAAGTAAACCGATTCTGCCGCACATTTTTAAAAAAATATAACACAACTTCCTAAACTAGTGTAGAATACAATACCCGAAAGTTAGAGCCGAAAAAATAGTAAGAAATAAAGAGTGAGAAAAGAAAAACTACTTTCGTAAAAATAAATCGTTGAACCATACGAAGAGCAAACGCGCGATCAATCAATAAATCTCTATTTCATACATCAAATATGTTGCCACTACTTCTTTCTCAACGGTACGCATAAATCGGCATTCATTGTGCGCGTCAGTTGGTCACAAAAGGCATACTAGTGGACATTCACAATATTGCCATCATAAAGGGATATATAGGGCGGATACAAACACATACACAAACACACGGCGTATTGCTGTAACTATGAGAAGATATTCGCTACATTTAAGTAAAAAAAAGCAAATTCTAACAGATCTCTGAAGATCCAAAGAGGCAGTAATGCATTTATACTTTGGAGAGATTCTACAACAGAGACGAAGAAAAAAAATGTCAACTCGTGTCAACTGTAGTGCAGGTAATATAAAAAAACTTATTTTATATTATACAATAATGTGACACATGGCAAAAACAGTATAACAGTATTTTCTACTGCCTATAGTAAGAGAAGCATAAGATTAAAGAGTCATCCATTATTTTCTGGTGAATATGTCAATAAAGTGTTTTCTTTGTTTTTTTAATATATAACTTGGAAAAATATATACACAAATGGAAAAAACAAACCAATGCGAGTCTTGTTATTATTGTCACGACTAATGTTGTTCCATATATCGTCGTATTAGCGTGTTATCAATTGTCTTTATTTATTTATCGTGTGTTGATTTTTGCTTGTTTTCTGCGTGTATACTTTTTTTGATAAAATTAATTTCAAACAAAGCAAACTTTAAAATAAATATTGAAATGTTAATTGAAAAACTGTTACTTTTGGTTAACGACTACTAAAAGTTAATAATTATTAATTAATCGTAAACCTAAAACTTAACTTTAAATTAATTTGTTTAATAGTTTCAATTAATATTTAAAAACATAAAACGGGGAGAGAAGAGTAGGAGAGAGAGAGAGAGAGAGAGAGAGAGAGAGAGAGAGAGAGAGAGCGTGTATTCAGCTATTAATCAAGTTTTCAAATTTGCGCAACAATTAATAAAAATCAAAAACTTCAAAAACTTCAACGGTGACATTTAATAAATTACTCTATTAAATTACGAGATGCTAAGGTATATATAAAAAACCTTATATAATAAACCATTAGACAAATAACATATAATTTAATATGGAGAAAAAATTTTATGGTATAATATTAATTTTATATTTCTCATTATACTATTAAATGGGAAAAAACATATTACGGCTACAGTCATATATTTAATATCTACGGTAATAAAAAATAATATGTACTAACAAAGTGAAAAAAACATAAATGATAAATATAAGAGATTTTTAGTGAACAGAGGTTGAGAGCTTTGTATAAACAAGCAGGAAGTTAACACTCCATGCAGTTTCTTGAGAGTCATTATAAACGCATTCAAGACGTGGGAAATGCACACACAAATAGCAAATTTATAAGTTTTTCCAGACTTGTCACAAAACTACTAAAGCCTCAAAAATTAATTCTATTCTGCGTTTTACTATTTATGGTAATATTTTCTAATAACGTAATATAAAAGAAGAGACCTTTTTAAATCGAGTTACAACAGCAACACACATAAAAGTTATTAAACTTTTCGAGTGAAATATAGAAAGGGAGGAAAAACGAACACATATTTATATTTAATGAGAAGATAATTAATTAACTCACAGGAAAAAAGAATTTAATTAATTTGATTTAAACTTTTATATTAACCAAAACTAAATAAGCAACTAATAAGGTTCTTTGCTTAAACAAAATTGCTAACTAATACCTATACAACTCATTTATGGTTAAGAGCCTCTCTTTATAAGTTCATTAAATAACTTTCAAGTGCGCTGCAATTTGCGTGTAAGTATGGCTTTCTATCGCATCAAAATAGGGGCTCATTTAAACTTCAAATATATGTTTTGCGCAATAATAAAACGGATTACCAATTTATTTACGTCATCCCAGCAAGAAAAAAATATTACGCGAAAAGAAAAATAGCGATTCATTTCTTAAACATGCACACCATCTACAGGCAAGTAATTTATGGTTTACTACGGGGAGGATTGAACAGAGAAAGAGAGAGTGAGAGAGTAGTGCACAGATAATGGCAGTGCAGCGAACAAAACCGTACAGGAAATGACCGTAAAGCATATGCTGAATGAGATGTAACGCTGACAAAAGATGAGCACTATTTTCGCGCATTACTACGGAAATGAATGGAAGGGAAGCGAGAAGAAAAAATAGGATCACTTTTTTGACATAAATAGCGCCAATAAATGACAAATAATAATAATACTGCTGTAATAGTAATAATAATGACGTTACAATAACTGTCATATAATAGCGATTCAGTGTTTGTCAGTGATTTTTAGAGCCAATAAATAAAGTAAATAAGAAATTATAGCAACCATTTAAAGGTTGAGCATATGTTTAATATAATAGTAGTCGTATGGTTTGCGCGAATTTTACGTTCAAAATAAAATATTCGAAATATTGTATTAGCAGTTTTAAACGTAAACACATTATTATCAAATAATTGAAACTAATAATAAATTTAATTTAAACCGATGAGAGTATAATAAATCAGAAAACAGTTATCATTGCACATTCTTTTAAGAGTATGGTTGCGTTAAAAATTTTCGCACTCTAACTCTGCGAATAAAAAACTATATTTAAACTCTATTAATAAATTGATGGTATATTTTCGCATACTTTTCGTTTCCTCTGCTTATACGCTGATAAATAGTTTTAAAAGCAAAATAAGTCGAAAGAAATGTCAGCATCAATATATATAACGTACGGTGTATTTACATATGTGTGTTAGTATTTAAAAGTTGAAAATACTGCACTGAATTATATAAAGTTTTCTATGTTTGTTTGAAAAGTACGGCAAACTTACAAGTATAGTATTATAGCCGCAAAGCTACTTTTACAGGCGAGAGCAGAGTTTTTTGTTTGCCTAATGCCTGTTTAATACCCGTCAGCGTATGTAAACGAATTCCTCAAAATTAGAAATGAGCAGATTTGATATATTTATATATAGTGGAGAGAAAAATCTGAGTCTGATAAGAACAAATAAAAGCGCTGTGAATATATATCGCATACTTGTTAGCATCGATTTTCGCAGAGATGACTACAATAATTTTTCTAATACTCGGTGTTAGAGATAAATATGCACTAAAAGTGGTGCACACATATATTATATGTTATATCACACAACACACTCACAATGTTTTATGCAATGTATATGTATATACTAAATATTTTGATATATCTGTATAGCCTTAGCTGAAGCGTGAGTAAACTCTAAGCGATCTAATCCTTTGTAATATAAATTTATTTTCATAACCTTTTTAGCGCTAAAGAGAAAAAAATTGAACGAAACATGTTTGTGTGTTATTCTCTTTATGAAAATGATTAAAATAATTAATTGATAAGAGAATATGCATTATTCACATCGATATAATCAGAAGAGAATGAGTGCTATCAGTGCTTGACTGTATTGTGCGCTTTCAATCAAATATAATCTCATTTTTAAATAGTGACAAAATTAAATTGATGACTACATGGCTACACGTAGTATTCACGAAATCATAGTGAACTCAATACTAGTGATTGAAAATTTTAGAAATTTGAAGTCCACTAACGTTCCACTAACGCTCCAAAAAATTGTACTAACGTTCCAC
>JAQGAW010002225.1:0-15827 GCA_034698025.1 Phthiracarus crinitus | reverse complement strand
ATAAACAAAAGCGTACGTTACGTCCAAATTAAAACATTTTCGAAACGAGATTAAATTTTTAAATAATTAATGCAACGCTAACTCGATTTCCCTGAATAAACTTATTCGCGGAGTTATGCTCACGTATAATCATTTTCGACAGTGTATTGTTTTTCGATATACAAAAATCGATTTATTGTCTAACATTGCCATTAAGTGATTCATATTTATTTTTTATAGTACTTCAACAAAACCAAAATCTCGACAAAAATCTTTTCATACAAGTCGTCTCTCTTTCTATCTCTCTCCTCTATTCATGATGAACACATTCGACTCTATTTTTCCTCTTCTCTCCCGCTCTCTCCTCCAACTCCGCTAAATCTCTTTTCCTCTTTTATGGCTGGAATTAATGCGCATTGAATATAGCGATAATCCTTCCCACAAAAACCTTTGGATTATGCGGCTTAACTCGCCGTATAAGTATACGTGTTTCTCGTTTTCGATCACTATTCACATTAAGCTGCGTTTCCGCGAATTGACTTCTTTTCATAAGCAATATTTTTTATTTATTTTAGCCAATGCTGCACTAAATTTCTCTTTAATCCAATGAAAAGTTTATTCAATAGTGTTTTTTAATGATATTTTATAACAATGTTTATTAATACTGTTTATACTTATACTTTTACATATAACTTAAATCTAGGGTAAACTTATTGCATTCATTTTGCAGGTAAAACCAATTTCCGCTTATATTCATTAAAATTTAGTTTAAGGTAGCATTTATACTATTTATTGAATATTTTTTTCATAAATCATATTTATAGCAATTTTTGTTTTGGATTCCGTAGCGATATGTATGAATAGTTATCTTATTTTATTGATCGCGATGGTAGACATCTAATGGATAATATATCTATATTATGTTTTCGTAAAACAGATTAATGCCTAATAAACAAATAACTTAATAATATTTTTCCCGGGAATGAGGAATACAATAATAGACGCTGTCTGAGCCAATGCGATATGCATGCCATTATGATTTGATTTGTTTCGCAATCAGATTTTTGCGCAGTAAGTACTACTTGTATAAAGAAAAATAATCCATTCGATGCGTTATTAGAATTAATAGTCTGTTCAAAAACAAAATGCAAATTACCGCTGTTAAGCTGATAATAGTAATAAATCTTTTAAAAGAACGCATTAAAGTTTTTCTCAAACTCAAAATGAGGATATATTAGTTAATTACTATTTTTTGTTTTTCGTTGTCAGCAAACTCGGCGAATCGAACGATAAGGGATTCGCGACCCAAGACTCGCTCACAAATGACTACTACAGCAGCGGTCCACACAAGATGTTCAAAGGAAAGGGCGAGCGTTGGGAAAGGTTTCTGGAGCCGAACTGTCCCTGTTATCCGAGTATGACCAAACGCTACACAATAGCGTTTCTAAGCTCTCTCGGGTTTTTAATCAGTTTCGGTATTCGATGCAATATGGGTGTGGCTATCGTTCAAATGGTCAGCAATAACACGAACATGGTTTGCGAAATTTGTTTTTACGGTTTATTTAAATTTGCAAAAAAATAATAGACGTATCGTAAAATTTGGGTTTAGGTTTGGTCGTCGAACTGTACGGAAGAGGAAGAGGAAGTAAAAAATTGTACGGTTCAACCAAAAACGGTTTCAATCGTAAGTTAAAGAATGCTATTTTATATATATTTTTTTCTATCCAAAGATATTCAATGAGCACGAAAAAACGGTTACGGATTATTATTGAATTATTTATGAGCCATAAATTATTATTATTAGTACCGTACATGTTTGAGCTTAAAAATGTATGACTCGTTAATGCGTTTTTCGCTTATAGCCGAAACATGTCTAGTTAAACAGATTGATCTTAATGTAAATGAAATTTACGTCTAAGGAATACGTAAACTCCGGCGATAAACTATCTGGAAAAAAATTGCGCCAAAATAAACCAAATGAAACAAAAACATTTATTTTTATTTTTCAACTAATTCTACAAAAAATAAGAGAGAAACTTAAAGGACCAGTTAATAAATATTATACGAGAATAAATTTTCAAAGGTTTTATTTAAAGACGCTTACGGGTTGATTTAACTGTCGGACTTACCCAAGAGGTTAATAATTATCGGTTCGGTTCCGATTTTCTAGCACTAGGTTTGATTCGGGTTAAATAATCTTACTATCGGTTAATCCGAGTGAAGCCAAAAACATAATAATCAATTTTTGTTTAAAATTTATATAAATCAACGTAGTTTTTGACCTTATTGAACCTCAAATAAGAAATATATCATTTTGAACGTTCAATATTAATTTTTTTATGACATAACAGTGGTAATTAATGAGTATTAAACTCATAGTAATAATTATTATTTGTTTCAAGTTTTAAATTTTCGAATATTTAATATTTTTTTTCGATATTATGCATAAATTATCTGTTTTCGAGTTATCGGAATTCTTATCCGTTCAGTACAGGTTAAAATTATTATATTTCGGTTTGGGCCGAAAAACTACCACTCGTTAACATCTTTACTTATATTCAGGAGGGACTCGGCATCGTTGTGCTCATTCTCTATCTCGCTTATCTATGTAATAATAATAATAATAATAATATCATCTGGTAAGCTAAAAGCGAAAGGATATGCGTTAATGGATGTTTCACTGGGAGGGAAGTTTGTTATAAATAAATTAATATTTTAACATCGCTTTGGGGGCAGAGAATAAAAGATGATACGATTGATGACTAAGCGATATACAGCGTTGTCTATCGTACAGTGCATGTAACGGTTGTCAGGAACGGCGTACGCTAAAGTACATCAGCGAGTCTTTACCCGTAACAACACAACAATAATAATAATAACAGTAAATGCTGTATGACTTGAATTTTCGATTAGATTTTTGCGGATAGCGATCCGTGTATAATGGGATAAAAATTGGCAAATATATCGTGTGTTTTCGAGCTGATTATAAATCATTGCTATAAATTAATATTTCGGACAAATTAGAAACAAAAATTTTAAAAATAAACGCTACGATGTTTATTATGAATACTTTTCAAATTTTGATAATATTTTCAAAATAAATTAACCATAAAATTTTTAAACCACATTTGTTTCAGTCTACAGAAATTTATTTAATGAATGATTTATGATTTTTGAATTTTGAAATTTTTCGGGTCCGAGTTTTAAACAGTAGAAAAAAAATGCATATTAAACTTTGCTTTTATTAGTTCTTTATTTAAATAATTTTTTAGTGAAACTCATTCTATGAAATTAACGATCAATTTTAATAAACTTATTTTTCAAAACAATAAGAAACATCAATTTTCATAAAATATTCTATTGTAAGTTTCGGTAACAATAGGGAGTATATCGTATTAATATATAATATGTACGTAATAAAATGATTATTATAGCGAAACTCAATATAATACCGTAACCATTACATAATTAGTAATTTTTTGGCATTTTTAATCTGCATCGTATAGTCTTAAAGCAATGATAAACTTGTGCCTAATAATAGTAGACAGCTTGTCGTTCTCTATTATAAACTATGTCATCCAAGTTGTATGCATGGACTGTTACGGTTGCACACACGCGCTCTAATGGTACAAGAAGTCATTTTAAGGTTTTATGGTAAATTTTTTTTGACTGACTTTGCGCGACCAGATTTCCGTTCGTTTGTTTATCATATAAAGAGATGGTTGGATTTTGTTTTGAAGAAATTTTTAGTTTTCATAATAACTGGAAAAAATATATTATGGATTATTATATTTAGATTAAAATGAAGTGTTAAACTAAAAGTTGGTTTTTAAAAATTAACTTTTGATTTAAGTTGAAAACAAGCCGTAATAGCATTCCAATCCAAGCATTACGGGTTCTCATATAGTTTAGCAAATTAGTCGCCAAAATAAATATAAATAAGAATTAAATTGCGTGTTAATAAAACGAGAAAACCGTTTATTTTCTTTTGAAGTTAATTTTATTCAACGAAAACAATAATAAAAGTGACATAACTAAGTATTGTTGTATTTTGTTGTTCTCTCGCGCTTTTTCTTGTTTTGAGTTTTGGTGATAGCAATGCTAAGATTCGCCGAATTAATTGCACCTATTTTTCTAAAAGACATGAAGTTTATGATATCGTTTGGTTTACGGCTAAAAATACACTGAAATAATATAACAATGCCAGTCAATTATCAAATGGTATTTTAATGAGTAATGCTGTAACGTTTATAAAGGAGGGAACGAGTATGTGTAGGATAGCATTACATGTGGGAACTTAATTTGAAAAATCGTATATAACATAATATTCCATTTTAGCTCAGTTTGATAACAGTCAGCTTTTATATTTGACATGTGTGTGTTTTTGGATGCTTTTTAATAAATTATTTTAAATTTCAAAGAAATTATAGGATAGATAATTAGAGGATAAGTAGTGTTTTAAATGAACAAATATATAACCAATAAATCTATTAAATACCTATGAAAGTATTGTAGAAGAAAGTGTCAGAGAAATATAAAGATAGAGAGACATAATTCGTTTTTATAATAATAGATTAGAATCAATACGATAGCATTATGAATGTTCGTTCTTGTTTTTCATTTATCGATTTTATGATGGAAACAGAAAAAAAATGTTGATAAATAATGTATGGAAATAATATTGAAATATTATCTAACTTTTTGTATGATAAATTATATGGTGAACCTCTGATTTTACGTTAGCTATCAAAAATAAAAATTATACCATTTTATTTAATTTTAAATAATACTGGATATTTTAATAATTATATAAAACTTCCAATAATAAGCCAAGTCTTCTAGAAATGATGTCCATTATTAGTTATATATATTTGATTATTTGTTCCGAATGTATTCGATATAACTCTAATGGAAAATACATGTAGGAATTACTTAGTCCTCCCTCCTCTCTCTCTCTCTCTCTCTCTCTCTCTCTCTCTCCTCCACTATCTATCTATTTTTCTTCTTCTCTTTACTCACACATACACATTCACATTCCCTTTATGTTTTACGCTCTGTGTAGTAAAGCTCTAACTTTTATTGATGAGCGGGCAAATTTGTGTTGACGTCCGAATATAGTCTGCAGAACATAACATATAATACCAGTGCGTGAATTAGTTACGTAGAGATAAAAGATTTTCGCTTTAGAGAAGCGGAGAATAGGAGAGTAAATGGAGAGCGAGAGAGGAGAGAGAGAAGGGAATGGATTGTCTTGTTTACAACTAGGCGTACACACAATGATAGTAATCCAGATATTTTAGCGTGCGTTTAGTACGCGATGTCATCTCGCGTTATCTATGATCTCTAAATCTTTTATTATATTTTTCCATAAAAATGTATATATCATATCGTTTAATATTATTACGTTTGCGTCGTAATGCGTTAAATTCGTTTTCTGGTGAAAATAAGAATGGATTTATAATTTAGCTAAAAGTTTTGAATAAAAATGAAAATTTTCTCTCATTCTCTCTCTTCTGAGTCGTAAATCTGTTTATCTGTTTTATCGCAAAGAGCTATAAAATTATATAACTTTTGACGTAAATTTTAATATAAATGACTATATTTTGGCCATTATGTGTGTTTTGCTGTATATTAGAAAACACAAATTTCGAAAATAAATGAAAACAAGATCGAAACGGCCATAATTTTTGCCTGTGAAATGTTAATTTAAGTTAATTTTCGCTCTATCCCTCCAATTATTATTATATGAGAATATTTTTTAGTCATAATAAATTAGGTTAAATTTGCTTTCAATTCTATTAAAAATTATATTGAAAATTGCATACTACAATGCTATTTTAAGCGCGAAAAATTATGAGTAAAACTTTAGCAAAATTCTTTTTATTAATATAATAAAATACCATTATTAATATAAGCGCATAGATTACAGACAAATTGGCAAACCTAAGTTCATTTATCTGAATTTTGCAAAAAACTAAATAAAAAACTAACAATCAATTTGTTACTTAAATTTTGATTACATTCATATAATATATTTATATAAATGTATTTGCTGTACACTAAGTCCATTATGTTCTACCATTAGAGTCGTGCACTTAACACACAAACACGAAACTAAAATATGTTTGCCATAAAATAAAAAAACCAAAATATTTCGTATTAATGAGAAATAATGCATAAACAAACAGAAGCCAGAGTTTGTTTCGCGGCCCACACTCTTCTCGCTGTTCGTTCCCAAACCAAACATTATTTACCTTTCAATGTTAATTTACTATCAAATTACGTTTAAAAGCAAAGTTCTGTCGGGTATTATTATTTTTTCTTCCCATTGCGCGCAATAGAGTACTCAAAGTGGGAAAATATAGTTTTTAAATTTATTTCATTCGCACAGTGGTATTATGCGTTACGCATTGATAATATAAACCCACTCGAAAAAGAAAAATCTTTTTATTCCCATCGGAACATCATTTAGACCTCAGTAAAAACTTAAGCAATATTTTCAAATACACACATACACTAACACTCACTCACTCTCACACACACAACAGAATCATTCATACCGGGACTGAATAAATCAACTGTGATTTTTTTATTATTTTGATAGACATTGAAAAATGATCATAAAATTTTTTCCACTCAACGTTATTGCCATGAAAACGAAAAGCTATTTTTTTCCTAAATGTCTAAAATCAAAGTCATAAGTGCTTTTTAAAAGTAATCATCAAAAAGTTTCTAATGAACGCTTCATTTTCTGCACAAATCTAAAAGCATTAGCGAACATAAAAAAAATCTCTTAAAAAAATTTCCGATTCTATGGAAACGTGAATTTACTGAATTTTAACTTAATTAAAAAATTAATCTCATTATTTCATAAAAGTTTGGTTTCCATAAAAGCATAAAGTATTCCACGGATACAATGTGTATACAGTATGTGTGGTATGCGCCGTATTATAATGGACATGAAAAGAAATCGCAATATAAACCTCTAGCAGAGAGTTAGATGAGTCGGGGAATCGATCAGAAAGTCGTTTCTAGAGTCTTCAATAATACACTGAGAAGAGCTGCTGTGTATTGGATTTGTAGCGAATGGTCTTTTGTTGTGCCTGTAATTCAATTCACTGTCCGGAATAGTATTGGCAGCAGCGATGAGATTGCATTTGATATTGAGTTTTCCATTATGTTAATGCAATCACTTTTGCGAGGCTCCGCTAAAAGCGAAGCGTTTAAGTTTTGCGCTTCCAATAAATGGCATAATATATGGCTTGAAGTATATATTTTTTATATATAATATATCTTATGTTTCTTATTTAACTGGTAATATACCGATTTTTTTTTCGTTAAACGCGTTCCCAAACGAAAATAAGATCACTTTTCTTACGAAAAAAGAAAATGTTTATATTTTTTAAGCTGGATTATTGTATTATAAAAGAAGTGATACTATTTTACTATTGTTTGCTTTATACTATGAGAATATTTTTTGTCTGATATCCGTTGAAACTAAATTAAATTCTATTGGAAAAGCTATGATTAAATTTTCCAACACTGCTCTATAATATCGTACAAGAAATCTAAAACCGGACAAATATGATTGTCAAGTAACAAAAATAGATTCGCAATTCAATAAATTTCGTTTTATAAAGTTTTCGTATCCAACACATAATCGCTGTACAGTTACTATGTCTTGTGATTCTAAAGAATTACCATTTTCGTTGTGTCCGTAAAGACATTTATAGTTAAATTCGATTATATACAAATTTCAAGTACATTTATTAAATTTAAGTTTACATAATTATTCAAGAATCGATAACCGTTTTTTGAAATATTCATTTTAAAAAAAGTATTTTGCATCAATGAATTTTAATTAAAATAATCTTATTTTTATATTCTGTTATACAGGGGCCAGAGTTTGATTGGACAGCAGAGACAATAGGTGTTGTCGATTCGTCATTTTTTTGGGGTTACATTATAACGCAAATTCCGGGCGGTTTCTTGGCTGCCAGATATCCGGCCACGAGGTAAACGATTATTTTAATTCTCAAAGTAACATTTAAAAGTACCAGATTTTGATGATTCGTTACCAACAAAATTTAGGGTTTTTGGCACAGCAATAGCGATATCAGCATTTCTTAATATGCTTCTTCCAGGAGCGGCTAAATTGCATCCCGGATACGTTATGTTGGTTAGGATTTTTCAAGGACTAGTAGAGGTACGGATATTTCCATTTCGATAAGCGATTCAATCATATATAATATTAAAAATTTCTAAACAAACAGTTTCGCTATATTTGAATAAGTTTAGTGTTGCAGCAAAAAATTTTTTGAAAATAGATTTTTTTGGCCATTAGTTTTATTAAATTTTAAACTTATTTATTTCTATTTAATTAAATAATTATTCGGATCAATAATTAATCGAAAAAAAATTGATTAAAACTTGTTAGAAAATATGAAATTTCAAAATTTTGTCTAATTCGACACAAAATTTTAATTATTATGCTTTGAATTATTATATTACGGTAATTATATAAACTCTATTCTCTATTCCTATTTATCCCTCATTTTCGATACATTTGAATCCATTAGATCTCAAACTAGTCATAGAGAACTCGTTAGATGTTACATATTAAATCCTATTTTCATGAGCTCTCTCTCCTTCTCTCCCTCTCTCACTCAGTAACTCACTCTCCTAACTCTCTGAACGCATTTAAACAGTGAAATCGATCCACATTTCGATCCATTTGAGAATATACGTGTAACATATAAATATATATATATGCCATACAACACACACACATATATACAGACTGGTCTCAAAATCCATGGTTATATAACTATTTCATAAAAGCACAGAAACACACACACATACACGTATATACACTCACAGCTATCAAAATGAATCCATAGCGCAGTGTTGAGAAAAACATAGTGGAAAAGCGAAGAAAGAGAGCAAAGTTTTGATTTATTCTCCCTGTTTGTCATTTTATTCTTTACGACAGGGCGTCACATATCCCGCGTGTCACGGAATTTGGCGTCATTGGGCTCCGCCAATGGAGAGAAGCCGTTTGGCGACATTGGCTTTTTGTGGTGAGTGTTTCGCATATCAAGACCCATATCGTTCTGTTTGCACGGATAGACAAAAAATATATTAAATAAGTGCGCGAATGGATAAAGACTGAAACAACAGCGGGAGTCGTAAATCGGAAATAAAAGGGATAATAATACTAATCATAAAAATGCCAATAATAACTAGTGATTGGGCGCACAATAACGGCACACAAGAAAAACAATAAGAAAATACTGTATATTATACTAAAAATAGTAATTGGTTTTTATTTTATTCTGGGTATTATATCGCTATTGTCTGCCGATATTTTTGCAATAAGTATGGGTTGTATAGCCGTTTTTTTCTTCATTTATCGTACACACGTTGATAGGAAACAACAACAACAACAAAGCAATAGCTCGCGAGAAAAATGCATTTATTCTAATGCGCGACAAAATAATATTTTTTGTTGTTCAGACAGATTTTTCTTTACGCTTCAGTTTGCTATCATGTATTATATAAATGCCGATTCGCGGAATGAATTATCTTTCTTTTGTGCGTCGCATCCGAACGATAAAAAATCGTATCTCCGAAAAGAAATTTGTGCATAAAATTTAAATTCCATTATCGGCTGATGGAATAAAAGCGTGAGACAATGTGTCACTTTTTTTGGAGATTATTTAATATGAAAGCAGCAACACTTACGTTGCAAAATATAACGTTTTTGCTTTTGTTAAAACATCCGATTCCGAGAATCAGACTCAAAAGAAAACAAGAATGAGACACACGATAGCATCACTTACTAGTAGAACATTAAATGTATTGCTTTTAGGTTTAGTTGAAAGAAAGTTTGTTCGAACCCATGTTAAATCTTGTTTTATCTGCTAACATACGGACAGACTTGGGTCAATACCATAAGCTTAACATTGCTATGGAATAGTGAGCTAAAAAACAAAAGCTTCATTGCTATTTCGATTAAGATGTTTTCCTCCCAAACGCAATCGTAATTTTCCTAATTATTCATTAATTAAATGTACTCTTCTTTTCCACTGCTGACAAACGTTTTACTTTGGCTTTATTTAACGCTATATACATATATTATATATATTAGCGTTATATACTCTATTCAACTATAATCTATTAACTAATAGCTAAACATTACCAAAACGCTATACGTTTTCCTAATACTCATTAATAGGTTCGTACGCCGGAGCTGTGGTCGGTCTGCCAATGTCTGGCTTATTAACTCAATGGCTGGGATGGGAAGCGTGTTTCTACTTCTACGGTAAATTTTCCGCTGCGTGAATGTGTGTACCAGTAATGAATACGAATGCTTAGCAACGCTAACTCTCAAAACTATTTACCTCCTAATTAAATATATTACGATACACCGTGCGCTCTGTAGTTTTTATTATTATTATTATTTTCTTATGTCTCTTTGCTTTCGATGCTTGTTTTCTCATTTTTTGGTTTTAATTCGGCAATGTATCACTTTTCCAGATACGCGACTATCAAAAACTTAAATCGTTTTATCCCAACTTATTCACCAAAAAAAAAATTTTAAATTTGATTAATTCGCGTTTGTGTTACTGACTACGGGGTGTTAACTTTTTTTACGTTTTTTTCACACAGGCTTACTAGGCTTGAGCTGGTATGGGCTATGGATGTGGCTATCGTTCGAGAAACCTTCCAAACATCCCACTATCGGACGCGAAGAGTTACTGTATATCGAGAGTAGCATCGGAATTGTTGCACTGAAACCTCCGACAGTAAGAATTGTTGATGAGATCGCGAACCATATTTAATGACACTTAAAACATTTCATAGCTTAAAACAACGCCATGGAAATCGATATTCACTTCGCCTCCCGTTTACGCTATAATGGTTGCCAATTTTTGCAGAAGTTGGACATTTTATCTGTTGCTCATTTCACAGCCGCTTTATTTTAAAGAAGTGTTTGATTTCGATGTCGAAAAGGTAAGGAAACTCGAGCGCAGCCAAAGAAAAATTTACCCGAAAAATTACAATAATATCTATTTTCCGCGAAAATTTTGTTTCGGATAAAAGTCCGGTGCTTTGGGAGCTCTGCCACACTTATGCATGACATTCGTCGTACCGCTTGGCGGCCAATTGGCCGATTACTTGCGCACATCCGGCAGACTAACCACGACTAACGTCAGAAAACTGTTCAATTGCGGCGGTTTCGGAATGGAGGCGATATTTTTAACGCTCGTCGGCTGCACCGATAGCACCAAATTAGCGATCATGTGCCTAACATTAGCGGTCGGTTTTAGTGGGTTCGCCATATCTGGTAAATAGTGATTTTTGTTTTGTTAAAAGAAAAAAATTATCGGCTTTCAAAATAAACTGTTAAATCGTATTCTTCTTTCTTTGCCTTCTTTTCTTTACGCGTTGCTTTAAACCCAAAGAATTTGGATAAAAAAATTTGTTTTCCTATTAACTGCGAAAACGGAATATTTATTTTGTTTGCTTTTTTCACTTCATTTTTGTTGCGCTATTAAACAACCGTAAGTTAACGATACCCATGCGAGAACGAGAGTTTGACTCGACTTTTAATTAAACGATTATCATGTCTTGAGACAACTCTTCTCTCGCCGCGTATTTATGGCACTATTTTCGTTACTACGCTTTTTTTTAATTCTAGCTTCAAATTAAAATGTGAACCAATATCTACAGATCACTGAGTGTACATAAAAACGTTTTTTCTTTGTGTTATAATAATAACGTTTATGTTAGTAATGGGAAAAAATTACATCAAGCAATAAACGTTAATTAGGCTCGAATAAAATAAATAGAAAATTTTTTTCGAAATGTAAATATAACTTTTTCTTATTATTGCTAAAATTTAAGACGTTATTAAAAAAAATATGGTTCACACTTTTAATTAAAATATATTTAATATTAAACGCCAGCTTTGAGTTTGCCCTGACTTAACAGTCTTGAGGCGAATTCGGCTTTCCGTCTTCAATACACATCCTTCACGCACTATATTCTAATGATAAATTGCTATTTTATTAGGTAAACAAACAAAAAACAATATTTCACTCTATAAACGGATTTCTTATTCTTAATAATAAATTACAAATTTATTTTTATTGTAAACATTTTTGTTATATTATGAATGCAGGGTTCAATGTAAACCATTTAGACATCGCTCCGCGATATGCTAGCATTTTAATGGGGATATCGAACGGTTTCGGAACACTGGCCGGAATGCTGTGTCCAATTGTAGTCAATAAGATGACTAAAGACAAAGTAATATATGCTTAAATATTTCTTAAATCAAAAACTAAAATCTTAACTGAATCTGCAAATTCCATTAAACTTAGGACCGCAGCGAATGGCAGGACGTGTTTATAATGGCAGGTCTAATACACTTTTGCGGTGTAATCTTTTACGCGATATTCGCGTCCGGAGAGTTGCAGCCGTGGTCGGAGCCGCCCAAAGAAGTAGAACAAATGCAGATGCAATACCAACAGGAAACGAAGGGACAGACGCAACTGCCGCCGCCCGACCAGCAAACGTGGCAAACGCCACCCGCAAACTATGACTCCACCACAACCGGCACTAACCCTTTCAAACAAGACGACCCGTTAGTAGACCCGTGGCAGCAGAACGGAACCATTGGCACCGGTCTCGCAAATTATCATCAGCCGACGTACGGTTCGACGGAAGCGCAGAACACCTCGTTTTACGAGACGCGACCGCAATATATCCAACAGCCGGCCACTGATCGGTATATGCACGGATCGGTTGCCGATAGAGAATATTGATTTTTAATTGTCGTTCGTTCACTGCGCGTGTGTTTTGTTATTTGGGAATTAATTCATACATTAATTATTTAGAATAAAAATTAATTCTCAATTAAATTAATTATAGGGCAAATTAAATTGAAAATAGTAATAATTTTTTCTAATTAATTCGAAAAAACAGTTAACTCATCCATTAAACTAAAGAAAAGCGATTTTTTTAATTTTCATTGATTTCAATCGTGATTCACGTTCAATATATCTAGTCGTAAACATTATATATAAAACAAACTATAATACTTAGCGTAACATTTTCTTTCTGTTTTGATAATATATACCATAATAATCTATGAGCAAAAAAGCTGTTAATTCCATATCAACTTAGGTATGAGTCGAAGAGCGTAAACGTGAGAAGTTATTAATTGCTGAAATATATATATGCTAACTGTGCTAATCGTTATGTTTTAAACCAGAAATGTTTTTCATGAGAAAAATTTATCGCCGATAAACGTGTTAACCAATTAATTTATTTTGTTAATAAAATGATAATCAAATATTTAAATCTCTAACTCTCGAATTTAAGCGAATGGAAAATAATACTAATAATAATGTTTAATCATATTATAACTAAACAACTCTTTGAAGACAATCGTTTTGTCTTATGTTGATTGTAAAAAATAATAACTGTTACTCACACTCACACACATACAAACACATACACAGATAATTTTCAATTAACACAACAAATTCTTATAGTCATTAAAAAACATTTTTTTAAAAATTCAGTTTAAGTCATTTTTGTACCGTTAGGTAATGTGTTATCCCTATTATAGCTTTGAAAGTTTTTCTTAGCCTCGATTAACGAATACGTAGAATGTAATTAAGGAAATTTATTATACATATTTTATTCGTATTATTTTTTAAAATTAATTTTTTGATTTCAAACGATTAAAGGCTTATTAATTATAAACGCCTTTAAAGTAATTGCGAGACAAATCAGGTTTGCGATCATTTATACGGTGCAAACACAAACTCTCTCTCTATATTTAATTAACACACACATACACACTGACAATATATTTATATCATTGCTTAAAATGTTTTTTAAAAGTTTTTTTAAAAGTATTTATAATAGTAAACGAAAAAAAACATTTTCACTAATCATAGTATAATTTATTTTTATTTGATTTTCGGTAGTATTGACCAAACTTTATATGTTTTGTGAGTTTCGAGTCACAATCACACCACGAATTAATTATTGCAAACCTATTTGTTAATAAAGTCTGTTTTTTTGAAAAATTTTGTTTTTTTTGCTGTAGTAATAAGCGAATCGATAAGTTGTTTTTTGATGCACACATAAAAAATATTATAATTTCAAATATAATTCTAATAAACCCTTATTAAAATTTTTAATTTGCATATCAATGGGGAAAAATTCAATAATATTTGCGTGAATAGGAAACTATACAAATGTTTGGGCAATGATGCCATTATTAAAAAATGTTTTTTGAAATTTTCTTGTATTCAACAAAAATATCACATCTCATTAAATATTTATAAAATTAATTTGTATAAAACGTGTTTCGGAAAAAAAGTTAACTGTTTTAAAAGTATTGTTTATAACAAAAATCGTTTAAGTGTTTAGGAATTCAGTTATAGTCTAACTGTTATAGTGATCTGAAAAATCGATTACTGAAAAAAAAAACATTAATTATTTATAAATATATAATATTTGAAAATCATTATTCAGCGAATTTCTGTGATAGTAAGTTATAATTATAAACGCATACATAATACACAGCATTATTAAATTTGTTTTGTTTTGCAAACCACGAAATATTTGTTATAAAATAAAAGTAAAGTAATACTAATTAGTAATACTAAAACAAAACCCATTGCACTGTTTTTCATTTTATAATATTTCGAAAACGTTTAACTAATTTGTTTTATCATCATTTATTGCATCCATTATTTTTTATGTTCTGATTTACAAATAAATAAATATATGTTTTATAGTATCTATAATAGCGCTTATAATTAATAGTTTGAAATTTTATAAAAATTAAAAACAAGTTGAGTATTATAAAACCGAAAAATTGTTGTCACCTTTCGATTTGATGTTAAACACAAATTATTCACACATACATCCAAAAACCCGTATTCATGTAAAAATAGATAGCAGTAAATATGGAGATAAAAAATAATATATATTTGTAGAACTTTTTTCTTAATTTAAATTTATTATTTTAGCGCAACGAATATTTGTTACTTTCATTAATCCTATTATGACCGCATTCGAAACATTAATGTTTTAAACCTTAAATTAATATTAAAATTAATAGTTAACTGTATAATTGTTAGTTGATTGTCATAATTCAATGCCAATTTATTCACTTAAACGTAATGTGAAACAAAAAATTCCGGTTAATTCAAACAGATATTCTGTAAATTTAAAAAATTTCAGTGAGTATTATAAAGCAATAAACAATTATTGTTTACAAAAAAACTTTTTTAATTTAATAACGTATTAATTATTTAAATTTAAAACTTTTATAATTGAATGCTTCAAAAAGGGGACTTTGAATTTTAATTATTGAATAAAGCGTTAAGTGTTATAACCAAAGTTATATAAGGTCGGATTTTTATCGCTCTAAATTTCATCAATCTTTCTAATTTAATGATAAATATTGTACTATTAATAGTTTTATATGCTTTACTATTGATCTTTAAACAAGCAAGAGTTTCATGTAGAGATGAACAATTTTAACCGTTAACTTTTAACTTTAGCAGTTAACCGGTTAAAGTTAAGGTCAAAAACTTTTATTTTTGTTGTTTGAGCACATTTTAAGTTTTGAACTTAAGTGTCTGGCATTAGACAGTAAAGTACACTGAAATTGTGTACAAAAATTGTTGTATTAAAATAAAGTTTCAAAACTTAAGGTCAAAAGTTAAACATTTTATACAAAGTCAAGTTAAAAGTTAATACGTTTTTAACCGGTTAGAGTTAAAAATATTACAAAAGTTAACCGTTAACTTTTT
>JAQGAW010002224.1:0-15827 GCA_034698025.1 Phthiracarus crinitus | reverse complement strand
AATAGAATCGATTTAATAAAAATTTATTAGAATAGAATCGGAATAGAATCGAAATCATAAATTTGGTATCTACCGAAAACTAGTTTAATGTAATATTTCCCAAATTTGAATTCATTTTATTCAGATAAAACATGTGTTTGACATAAATAACAGATCACTTGTTAGTGCTTTCTGCGCACTCGTCCGTCAATTACAAATAATGTCGCATAAATTTAAATATTATTATTTGAAAAAAAACCCAATAACTTCATGTATTAACAAAAAAAATTGAAACATTATTAATAATTGCTCTCAAAAAAGATTGGGGAGAAAAGTATCATATTTATGCAAAATGATATCAGAACTGATAATAATAAACTCACTGCAGATATATTTAAAATTATTATTTTAATAATGGCTATTTTAATTTCTTAGTTTTTCAAGAAAAGTTTAGAAATATCATCATTTTTTCTATGGTTTAATTTTGTTTTACTTATCCGTTAGTGTTTATACCATTCATTAAAATCATTTTTATATCAATTATAAATCATAAAAAAGTTAAGCTTTTAAATTAATTTTCTAATCTCATTGTAAAACAATTCTTCGTTTTTGATGATTGTTTTTAGCTTATGCTTCAACTAATTTAAAAATTTTAGATATAAAATAATCATTTATTTGGAAACGGTTTACAAGGAAATCAAAGTGAAAATAAAATTGATTTCGAAAAGCGTTTCGTAGACACAGAATATGCATTTAGTCCATCGCGTAGTTTTTTATTTATATTTTCTCTAATAGTAAAATGAATAAAATATTCATTTTTTATGACTTGTTGTTTAAAGTTGGCTGCTTTAAAGTGAAAAGTTTTAAGTAAAACATCAACAAAATATTAAGAAACTCAAATTTTCTCTCGAAACTATATATCCTTATACTTTTTTTCGTTCCTTTCTTTTTTACTATTAGTATTTCTCCTTATTCTGCTCTCAACTCAAACTTTTTGAAATGAAAGTGAATAAAAAGTGTTGGAAAAGTGCAAAACCGATCGATAAGAAATGCATCATTTTAAGAGTGTTTCGTGTATTGTACTTTTAGGCAAATATATGGCAACAATAAAATATATTTATTTGTGTAACATATATTTTGTATTAAAAATATATATTGTGTTAACAAAACCACAACACTATTATTTTTTAGAATTTAACAGAATTTATAAATTTATGATAACTGAAAATTTAATAATTTTGTAAAGTATAATAGTTTAAAATAATTATTAACTCACTTTCTAATAGTGAAGTTGAACTTCTAGTTTTAACAATGTCCATCCTTCCGTCCGTCTGTCTGCACGTTCACAATTAGCTTTATAAATGGTGCTGTACTTTTTGAATTGGAAGATAAATTTATTTATTTATTTAACGCAAAAGTAAGTTAAAGATTTAACGACTACTATGAAGGTGTGGTTCTTTTTAAGTTATTATGATTAATTTAAATATAGATTGTAGATTTTTACATAAATAAAAATCAAACTCAACTTTTTTTAAATTCAAATCTATAAAAATGTTCATTTATTCAAACTGAATTTTATATTAGAATCATTCTGTTTGTCTCAATCAAACTTAAGATATTTGTGAGTAAATATTGTATATATACGGTAACATAAGAATACTCTTCCGTACTTACGATTGCCTTAAAACTAATCATTGAATAATATTTACAAAATAAATTATTAATTTATACCGCAAAGTAAAAGAGAAGTATGACTAAAATAATAAATTATTTCGTAAAATTTATGTGAAGAATCATGTTTTTGATTTAAAAAGTTACTTAAAGTTAAAAAACGCGTGTACACTAACACCGACTTCTACCGCTAAACTAATAATTCTTGTCAGACTTACGAGTTAGTTGTTTTAATAACCGGTAAATAAAAGTGTTTATATTGTTTTGGTGTTAACACGAGACAAGTATACTTGTAGTTTAAGATTTACTTATTTTCATCACACACTCAATTCTCCTCCCAAAGGAAAACAGTATATGTGAGCGTTAAAAATATAATTTATAGAGAGAATGCGAAACCGTTTCTTTAAAACATAAGAATCGCGAGCAATATCTACTACACCGTCAAAACCCATTATTAAATTCATATTTTTTGATAACAAAAAATCCGCGTTATATAAACTAAACTAATTAATCTTGAATATTATGGAAAACGGAAAAATGCATTTTAAATCGATGACGCTTTTAAATAACTTTATACATAATTTACGAGATTTTAAATTTTATCGGAAATTTTTCGTCAGAAAAAGAAAAAAAATGCAAATTAAGTTGTTGTTTATGCATACTATTCGTAATTTAATAGATTAAAGTTGGCGTGAATTGTCGTTAATTAGATTATGGATAAAGTTATTAGTAGTAAACTTAAGCAATAATTCAATAAAAAAGCATTAATGTTAGAACACAGGAAAAACACTGCTCACTAGTACTGGAAAAGCAAAACTAACTTCAAGTGTTGAGTTCATTGAAGCTTTACTTTACGATAGTGTTTTGTGATCGAATACATTGTATGTGTATATGTATGGTGTGTTTAACGGAAAAAGAAATGGTTTGGGCACAAACACGCGACAATGCAAAAGAAAAATCTGTTTGCGCTTCACTGACGTTTCTCATGAACAACAGTCATTGAATGAGACACTCTAAAACTGACACTATGACATCGTCCACATGGATCATCATCATTATCATCATCTGTAGAGAAATTTCTATCTTATATTGAATTAAAGAAGACATAGCAATGTTATGTTATGTTATGGGAAAAAATCAATTAAATGCTATATTAATTTTAGCTATTTATTTCCGCGTCAATTGCTTCAACATTTCCTAAACAAGTGGCTGCGAAACTATTTTTTTTCTCTCTTACTGTCTGTTGATACTAATTTTTGATATGTACTTCTAATTTAATTTATCATATAATAAAAAGATATGTGTGAATTGTTAATTACACTTAATTAAGCGTTTTTTACTTATCTTTTATGTAATTTATGATACATTTGATGATTTTAAGAGAAAAATCGATAATGAATTTATAAAATGAAGAATTTTGAGTTTCATTTGAATGAATAATAACTATACTTCTTTAATGCGATTATAATTCCTTTAGATTGTAATTTATGGCATCAAATCTATATATCAATTACAAGTTTGATGGCAACTCTTATTATTATGTCGTTAAGGTCAGCATTACCAGTGACAGTAACACTTGAGGAGTAATAAAAGCAAGAGGACTCTAATGCTAAAATGAATTATTGATTAATATTTAGTGTTTTTTATTATTAATATGCACTAATTTAGATTTTATAGCTTTCGCTAACGGCGTAAGCTTAATACCGATACTATACGTTTCAATTATTATTTGCGTTTTTCTCTCGTATTATATTTAATCTATTAATACAACCATCTGTGCTCATTAATAATATCTATTTCTAGAAACTATAGCTATAGAGAGTTAACTGAGATATAGAGTAAATATTTTTCAATGCTTTTTTAATATAATTACACTCATTTTGATTATTCTGCGCGAAAATAATATCAGTAACGTTTTAGTTAAATGATTGCTCGCAGTCATCATCTATTTTGCGGTACAAAACGCCAAAAATATTTCGCTCATTAATAACATTTAATTTCTGAATGAAAAGTTTTTGCTTTTCGTTTTCTTCTTAATATAATAAACATAATGATGATATTCATTAGGGATGAGAAATTTTAGACAAAATATTAATATTAATGGCGAGGTTTGTCTTAATGGAAACGCTGTAATCGAATTAGTGGTACTGAACATCCACGCAGTAGTTGTCCTACATTTGTTCAAAAGATGAATTTTTTATTGTTTTAATGCACCTTAAGTACTATAGTGAATCCAAAAAGATGTTCGTCTTTTAATTTAATGCCGATTCACACTTAACATTTAGTTAACAAATTAAGAAACGCAAATATTTTAATTTGAATTAATTTTATGTTGATTTAATTTTTGAATAATTAATTTTTATGCTTTTAACTTCAAATCTATCAATGCTTTACATAGATATAGCTTAAAAATATTTTACTAGAAAAGTGATTTTAAGTGCAGTTTATTTAACTTTTCATACATCCATATTAAATATCAAAAGTTTTCATTGATTCAAAACTAAGTTAAATAGTAACTCATCAGTTCTTTTAAAAAGTAGAATTATTTTTAAAATAACGATTAATTCAAAATCTTTTAAAACAAATAAAATCAGTTAATCGGTTAACGTTACAGCTAAAAAATTATTCTGAGTTAAGGTTAATGTTACAGATAATTCTTAACTTTTAGCCGATGCCCATCAGTTAAACATCCTTTGTATTGCAATTTCTTTGTTGGTTTGTCTAGTCTTCGTCTGTATTTGATAATCTTGTTAGTATTGATTGTTAATCTACACATTTTATATGACGTTATTTAGCTTACAAATTTTAAATTTCAAATTTTAGCTTACGTAATTTATATATATATATAATTCAAAATGGCCTTTAATATGATCGTTAATCAATATGAGCTTTTCTAGAAAAGTTTTAATGTGTAATATTAATTATTTTATTATAATTCTTAGTGTTTGATATCAAGAATACTCTAACTATTATTTATACATTAGGTTTTTATAATTATGCATAACAATAGTATTAAAACGAGGCAAACATTATAATGAAATACATTTTGAAGTCACGTGAACCAAATAAGCCAAATCCTTAAATTAAATGTTCACTCGAAATAATTGAATGCGATGTATCGCTAAACATGTATCCGTACGCTAAACAAAGCTACTATAGTTGTAAGTGCATTATATTGTTTTTATGTAATTTATACTGTATAAAGTAATACAGTATATAACTTAATAAGCAGACTTACATTGTTATACACAGCGTATGGATTATCTTATTTTTGTTTCTCTGCCAGCAAATACTCTATTCTATAAGCTTTAACTTGATTTTAACCCAATCTATTTTCAGAATTAAAAGCGACTTAAGTAATCTTATTAAAATCATTTCTATTAAATTACAAGTTAGTTATTTTAAAATAATAAATGTTATTGTGTTTCTAAATAATGGATTGCTAGTAATTTAATAGCATGCATAAAATTAAGAGAAAATATAAGAACTTTATAAAAAATTAGGCAATGCTTGAATGCAAAAACCTTTTTTGTTGTTTAACTTCACATTATCTTCAGATTATTTTATAAATTTTTTCGTAGAAAAAGATTACGAAAATCTCAATTTAGTTCAAGAATTACGCGACTACTGATAAAGCCTTTAAGGAAAAATATCCTAATATTATAACAGTTAATTGTCTAAAGCAAAAAATAATTATCTGATATCAGACGACTTTATTAAAACTTAGACAGTAAAGACCAAACAAGTTCGAGAATAAAGGAATAGCGTAAAAATAAAGGCTAACAAAGGAAAAAAGACTGACTAACACACAATAAATCAATACAAAGCATTAGGGGAATAATAAATTAAAAGAAAAAAGAAGACATAAGCAAAAGCAAGAGAAGGCCCAAGTTATCTGTCTCAGCATAAAAGAAACTCGAATTAATAATATAAAAATAAAGAGATAAAAATCGTTGCCAGAAAAAAGTGGTTTTGCCATAAAATTAATTCATTAAAATTCCATACACATCGGTATCAGTAAATGTTTTGCTTAAAAAGATAAATTATGTAAAGTTAAGCTTTTTTGCTGTTGTTTTAAATGGTTGTTACGACATGTATAGATTGAAGCGAAAAACTTTTAATTAATAATTATTTAAGAGTTTAAATATATATACTGTACAGTAGAGTGACATTATGTTAGACTCGTTTGTGTAAGTTTAATGAAACAACTCTTAGCACACAATTATTGGTACAGATTCAGGACTAAACGGAACGTGTGAGCAGTGAGTACGTGCTAAATCTCTAAACTGTTACTTATCCGGCATTCAATTTGGTGTTATGTGTCGCTAACGTTAGTTTAGATAATGCTCCAACTGTGGCACATAAACTCATAAACACACGCACATATACAAACACAATCACATTTTCGCTACAATTGTCGAAAATGCAATTTTACTTTAGAGCTAATAAACGCTTGATTCGCACTCATGAGTTTCGACTTTATTCGATTTCTTAACGAGAAGTTGATGAACTTTTTTCGTCTCTCTCTCTCTCTCTCTCTCTCTCTCTCTCTCTCTCTCTCGCTCACTCTCTCAGTGTGCGACACTCTCCACTACTCCACTGTTTCAGTGCGATTTAGTGACGTTAAATGATGTTTGATGCCAAACAAAAACATTGATTTCCATTTCATGGCAGTTAAATGCTTTTCATTGTCTAAAGAAATAAAAGCAATTGAAAAATGTAACGCTTGAGAGTTTGGGTTGCAAATGGCATATAAGGAACTGATTGCTTTTAGTTCATGTAATGTAGTGTAATATAATAAAGTTTAGGGATGAGGGCATAACATTTATTCAAATCAAGATATATGTAAATTCTTACGCGATTACGATTCGATTTTACTTATGAATTGAAACTCAGCGCTCGTTTTGTAAGCAAATTTTCCAAACTTAAACGATATCTATTCTTTTATATGAAAAATTCCTAATTTTACTTTTATATTTAAATGAATAAACTAAAATGATATATAGAAAAGAAAGAATGAGTTTTGTTATGTTCGATCATCTGAATGTGCAAAAAGTTTGATAAACTTAATAATACAGTATTTGCACATTATTAGAGTGTTTTGTGCTTATAAAAGCTTGGCTTTCCAGCTATTAATTTGTTTATTTAGCAATATATCGCTGTATCCGTATTCTAAGAGGTTGTCATCGTTTATCTCTAAGTTACCTGAAGAACACCTTCGGGCAGTAATCATACAGCTTATGCAACAACAATATTTAAATGTATTTGAAGATAGGATTTAATTTGTTTTCTTAATATTACTTCATGTATTAGAAATTTAAATTGTAAGCATCCATTTTTATATTTTATTGATAGTGATTAAAATATAATTTCCATTACCCGTTTAGTTTTCCATTTAGTTTAAATAATTCTAATTGTTTAAAGTTCTATTTTAATTAAATTTCGAATGGAAATTTTACATCGTATTCTTTAGATTGTATTTAATTGTATAAACATAGAGATATTAGTTTTAGGCTGCTTTGTATAAAGATTTAGAGGTATGGTTAGGCATGAGTCTAAATATTTTCTTAGACCTAAATTTTTTAGGAGCTAAAGCCTACAAACTAAATTAGTTGCTCTTTGGTGTAATTTAAAAATTGTAATAAATACGTTTCAAGTAGATATAGCACAAGTGATTTTTATAGAAATTTTGCTCATACGTCGAAGTATTGCCGAACTCGAAGAATGATCATATTAAAGATTTCTCATTGAGTGTGTTTTTAAAAGCATTCTATTGTTTAAATTTTAAGAATATGAGAGTATATTTTTATATTACCGTAATTAATTTTATTTACGATAACTATTTACAATCAATACTTTGTTTAATTTTATTCGCTTAAATAAAACGCGTTTAAGTGTGTGTCAAACGTAAAATCCTGTATCAAATCATAATCTGAATAAATTTTAGATTCACTCAGTTCACAGCTTATCTCATTAATGTGTTTAGTGAGTCAAAAATATTATATTCTTTCACACAATTTCAATTTGCATACAGTATTACATTTCGTTCGCAATAATATTCCATGGATTTATATTTCACCGCATATTAGGCAAAGCTTTCGCTGTTTACTCGATTATGGCATGCGGTAAATGTCACGCACTATCAGTTCAATTATTTCAATTATATATACAGAAAGAATAAGTTAATATTTATTAAATAATTTATATATACTATATATATATCGAAATTCCACCGCTTTTATTATCAATGATTTGATTTATGGAAGTTATCATCATTTTATAGCTATTATATATTAAATATGGAATACAGGAATACAGCGGATATAAAGTATTGTGGAATATCATGGATATATCTGACATAAGTTGTTTCTCTTGGGGCCAATCAATAAAAAATGGTTATGATTCTGCTCACTCTCTTTCAAACATTGTTATTCATTAATCATTATTATTGAATATTATTCTTTGAGTTAAATATAAAGAATTATGGAGATTCGTGCACATCAATAGCAATATTCATGAATTTTAGTGATTTTTGAATTCATTTTAATTTAACGTTTCAATTCAAAAATGAGCAAAATGTTTATGGCTTTTATAATTTACTATTTTTCTGCAAATATTTATTACGTACAATGTTTTCGTACAATTACGTACAACGAATATTTTCGCTATTTATTAGTATAGGTATGAATTAATGACATGAATTAATTCAATTATAATTATAATTACAGTACTTATTTTCATTTTATAGATTGATATTTTATTAAAATATAAAACGAAAGCAAATCATTCATAAACGCACTCATTTAAGTTGGTATTAATAAAAAATTAATTAATAACGAGTAAAAAATGTGATTACTTGTCAGTTAAAATTGAGGTATAGTTATTTAGACATCTATAGAGTGAAAGATATATATATATACTTTTTTATAATCTAAAATAAACTTCATAATATTTTGCTATGTTTTATTAGTAGATATAGTTTAGGTTAACTCTTATGATATAAAAATGATTTTAAAATACTTGTTCACTGAATTCTGATAATGTGTTAAAATCCATTAAATAACAAAATTATATTGTAATGCGTAACATTGAGAGATTGGGTATACACATAGAAAACTTTCAAGTTTTTTGGACAAAAGTGAAAAAATTATTAATCAAAATAGATTGGTTTTGTGAGAAGTTAGTCTAAAATTTTGTAGAAAAAATATTGTCCAAAATCCAAAAGATTTTCGTTAACGATAATTTACCGATGAATTTAGCCACATTCCTATGAATTATTTTTCAAAATTCAAAAAGAAAACATTAGACGGTCAGAATCTGGGAATATAGTTAGGACTTGTTTTTTTGTGTATTATATGATTTAGCCCTTTTCCAAAAAACTTAATGTTCACAATTTTCCTTATGATAAAAACTAAGTTATACTGTATACAAAAATTGAATTTCCCTTAAAATATTAAATTTAAAAAATAGATAAAAAAGAAAATACTTTTAACTTAAGATTAGTTAGAAGATAACCACTATTTCAAAATTTACTTTATTTTCTTTTTCAGTGAAAGAAAAAAGTCAAATTGATTTACTTAGAGTATGGTTATCACATATCACTAGGATTGTTACTATAGAGAGGAGCATTACTTATCACTGATATATCAAATTTGAGTTTTGCCAAAAAGCAAAGTTAAAGCCAATTTTTTAAAGTAGTGCTAAACTACTTTTTTAATATATTTAAGACTTCCATTGTGTTTTATATTCTCCATACTCTGAGCTGTATTATTCTAATAATTATAAAATAATGGAAGAATAGAAATTAAATAATAAAAATAAATAAATAAATTTTAAATATGATTATCATTTACATATTTTTTATTAAATTAAGTAAATTCTACTTATTATTATTTATTATTAACTAATACATAGAAATATAAATCATCGCAAACTACACTAAAAGTTTTGCATTTTTTTGAATTACTTAACATTTTAGACATTGAATTAAGCATGAAATTAATCAAAACTTATAAGCTATATGTTGTAAGTTGAATTTGAAATAAATAAGTTACTCTTAAAAAAAGAAATAAAGAAAAGAAAAAGAATGCAATTTATTCTTGTAGAGCAAAATTTAATGCTTTTAAAAAATTGGATTCAAGAAATGCTTTATATTTTATGAATGGCACGCATTGGACTAAATATCATACAATATTACTGTTTCGGAGTGTTTGGAGATATGTTTGCGCTTTTCTAACAATACTGTAAAACGTAAAATTTACACCACATTAGTTTGTATTTAGTTATAAATAATCAATGATTTTTCGCAACTGGTTTAAGCCATTAGTTTAAACAAATTTGATTATTCTTATTTCCCATTTAGATAATCAAAAATATAGTGCTCTAACAAAAAATTAACTAAATCTTTGAAAGCAAATAATAGCAAAATAGTAATATATTAATTACGGTTTAATTAATAATATTATTTTGAATTCAAATCATTGATAATAAATTAAAATTATGCATATTATTATTTACATTTATATTTTTAATACATATATGGCTTCATTAAATTGCTGTTTGGTTTTAATGATAGCGTGTTATTTGGTTTTTTTTTCATTTTTCAAACACTTTTAGTATTTTATCATTTTATACTTATGGGATTAATAAACTGTTTGATTTTTATTTCATTTGATTAATAAAGTTATATGTAAATTGTATAATAAAATTAATATCTATTCATAAACGTAATTAAGAAGCCATAAAATGTAGGAAAACTTTAATGAACGCTATTTAATAAAACAGTTGTTTTATTAAAGTAGCTTAAAACACTTTATAATATTTTGATAAATTAATTTTAAACAATTGACAATATTTCTAAGATTATAAATTGAGTTTAGATTTTGATTAAGATAGAGAATGAACATTCATATTGAGCAGAGTCTCATTTTCTGAGAAATTTTCGGAAGTTTTCGTACTTTTTCAGAAAATTTTTTTTGTAATTAGTAATTAACTTATATATTTTAAATTTCGAAAGTTATAATTACCGGTAACTATAAAAACAGTCGGATTACAGAAAAAGTAGAGACTCTGATAATTAGCTTACTATATATTATGTTTCGAACTTTATGTGCTGTAATCTGAATCATTGTAGTTATTAAATCGATTTAAATTTTTCTAATGATTCTTACGAATTTAGACATAACCAACGATATTAAATATATCTACGAATTTAAATGATTATCTATAAATGAACTAAAAAGGCCTAAAAACAATAAGAGCGTACAAAAAAATCATATAAAATGAATTCCTTTGATAATATTTTGCTTTATACCGTATTATGGAAAAACTTAAAACCTTGCTTAAGATAAAAACAGGTAATTTCATTAGTTTTTATTTGATGTATATTTCATTATCACTATTATATTTTTTGTGTTAAGAGAATACCTTTTAATGAAATTTATAAAAAAAAATTAGGGTTAGTTTAACTAAGACTCAATATTTGATAAATTTTAAATCTAAAATTTTCCTAACGATTTTAGAACTTTTTTCTAACGATTAATTAACGATTTAATATTAGTTTTTCTAACGATTTTCAATTCCCTGTAATATTACATAAATTTTGTGCATCACAAAGTCAAACAGTTTTTGTGTTTAAAATATGCGGACTATACGTTTGTTACGGACTATCTATTAATTTTTCTAATGTTTTATAAGTTATTTGAATATCGGACTGTGTGTTGTGGCGGAATAATCGCTCGATTTTATGGAATATTGTTTAACCGAAAAAATTTAATGACACATTATTGCAAATAGAGATGAGCATTTTAACGGTTAACTTTTAACCCAAAAAGTTAACTCGGTTAAGTTAAAGGTTAAAAGTTAAACATTTGAGAGAAAGTTAAGTTAAAAGTTAAAATATTTTTAACCGTTAGGGTTAAATTATTAACTAAAAATTAACCGTTAACTTTTAACTTGTAAACAATGATTTTTAAACTATAAATATATGATTCGGAAATGCATTTAATGAGTGTTTTGCTAATTATATTGCATAATTTAATAAATAATAATATAAAAATGAATGAATTGAGTTCTTTGTACAATTTAAATCTTTATTTTTAGATTAGAGTTTAATTAAAATAATTCAAACATAGTAAAATATATCAAATTAATGATAAAACAGCGATGAATGGAAATTGAAGGTCCATTAAAATCATTAAAACAGTGATATTGTTTCGAAAGCACCTTTATTATAATTTTAAATTATTTTTAAAAAATTAAAACTGGTTAACCGATTAACTCGCGAGTTAATCAAGTTAGGGTTAAAGTTAACAAGTTTCTTAACCGGTTAAGGTTAAAGTTAAAAACATTTAACGAGTTAAGGTTAAAAGTTAAGATTTTTTAAACTTTTGACCGATGCTCATCACTAATTCATTCCTGTTTGCATCAACCAATATGAGCACTAGAAATAAAATAGAAATTAAGATAAGATTTAAATATTTCACTATTATTCACTTACAATAGAATCAATTTAAGTATATTTTATGAGACACAGAGTTTATCGACACACTTATTGTGTAACAGATTGCTCTTACAATCATCGCTGGTCACGCAAATCTTATGGTCACTGGTAACGCACTTCGCGTTCGTGCACTGGAGGTAAACGCCTCGAGGAAGACAATCGATATCTTTGACGCATTCGGTACAAACCGAATTAACGCACGACAGTTGTGTGCCATTGACCACACAATCGTTATCGAATACGCACGTCTTTGATTGCGATTCGATTAACGTAGTAATTGATAAAATTAGAAATATGGAGTAAATTATTTGCTTCATTATTTAATTCGTTGAGTTATTGTTTTAAAGTTTAGGTAAATCGAAGTAATCGTTAATTTTGTAAACGTAGAATATATATGTAGCTGTTTTCTGTGAGGTTATTACATCTGCTGAATGAATTTTTTTATTGACAAATAATTACGTCTTTAGTGATAAATATTAAATATAAGAATTGCAATTTAATTATTAAACCATAAATATCTTATATGTCTCAAAATTTATTTGCCTGTCTGTCTGTTTGTGGTTCACTTTATAGGCTCCTGCACTGTGGGCCCCATTTCCTCGACACATATACCAATGGATTCAGCTCATTGAGTATTGATCAAATGTAGAGGGTGGGCCCCCTTAGAGGGGTTGTTGTGGAAAAAATTTGAAATTAAAACGTTAACAATTATATCATTTCACCCAGAATAAAAAGTTATTTTGATTTGAGGGGTCACTCGATGGTGTGGACTGGAACCCCCTATTGGGTTTAGGTAGAAAAATTTCTTAATTATGTATCGATGGTATGAGCTGGGATTGGCTCCGTATTAGAAAGAGTTGGGGTGCTGGTCTTTTATGGTGGGGTCTGAATTCTAATATTGTGGTTTGTTGAGATGGGATAGTTTTTGGTAAGGTTGGGATGTATCTGGGATGAGAAGTGATGTGGCGTAGTCCGTATGGGATCCAGTCGAAATGTTCAGGTTTGGTTATAATCATAAATGTTGGGGTTGGTTAAAAAATTGTTTTAATTGTTTCATCAAAATTGGGTTTGAGCTTATATTTTTAGAATTTTGTCTTCTATCAAAAAAAATGATTTGATATTTGAACTCTTTTAGAGGTCAGGAAGTTTATGGAAATTATTGGTATCACTTTAAACTTTTGAGTGTAAGGCTTATATCGGGCTCTACTCTTAATTTATCTTCAACTTTGCTAGGGGTATAATATTCAATTATTGTAAAATCAATCATGAATTTAAGAGAACAAAACACATGTAATGATAAAAAAGCGTTTAAATATCTTATGTTAAACACAATTAGTATTAATCTTATTAGAAATATTATTAAGTAAAGTTCACTTTTTAATGCAATAATAATGTGGAAAATTAATTTAATTATTATATTCGTTCCAATTTGTTTGGCTGCGATCGATGACATTAAAGTATACATAAATGAAGTCAACACAACTATGGAAGTACACATCATTTCGAAAATACTTTCATTATTAGAGACTGGTTTTAACAAAACAGAATTTGCAACAAAGTTAGCACAAGATATGGACCAAACGTATGGCAATGGTTGGCAAATTCTGACTGGAATTAACATAGACTTCAATTCACTAGTTATACCACATGCGAATAACTCGTTATTCTATTTTTCGTACAAAGATTATCATTTCTATTTATTTAAGAACAATTATCCAAACACTACAAATGGTTCAATAGAGGGGTAGTATTTTAATTATTTTACTCAAACGCATCATTACTCGTACGGAAACATTTTATTTGGAAACGGTTTGGAATAGAAAATTATGGAATATTTACTGAATAATAAATTCAATTTGAATACTAAAATTTAAGCAATTAGTTTCTATTAATTAATTTGATTATTCATTTAATTTCTTTCATCTAACTTTTTAGAAACTATTTTAGTGCTGATAGAAAATAATAATGAAAACTTTTCGTTGACTATAAGCTTAGTTATAAAAAGTAATAAAATGATTAAATTTATGTTCGATAATCCATAATAAATCTTTTAAATTAATAATCATTTACTATTTAAAATAAAAATCATAAAAAACTGTGTAGAATTCATTTATTTCAACTAGTATTTTGAAACTTGAAACTAAAAACGTAACTTAAAATAATATTTAAATCAGATATATTATTAAATGTATGTTTGCTCTCAAAAATATTTAAAATTTAATTATTTCGTAATACTGTGCTGTAACTCTCTTATTCCTTTCATAATATTTATTTATCATTCAAGTAAACCTTGTTTTGTTTTTAATAACAATTGCATTTGAAAAGCACTTGTTAGTCGAAAGTCGCAACAATGATTAGTCGCCAAATTCAGGAAAATCCTTTTTTGGACAAAATTATACTTAGTATTAGTGATTGAAAATATTCAAATTTTCAATTCCATTAACGTTCCATTACCGCACCCAAAATATGTAACTCCATTCCACTAACGGTAAAATCATAAAAATAAACTCCATTACCGTTCCATTAACGTGAAGTTTTTCAATTCCACTAACGTTCCACTCTTAAAGTAAAGATATCTAAATTATATATATGATTTTGAAATTTAGAAAAATTTTCATATTTTATTTAAAAACCACTACCGTTCCATTAACGCTAAGAAAAAAGTTGACTCCATTCCATTGCCGACAAATTCACTATTTCAAACTCCATTAACGTTCCATTATCGCAAGTTTTTTCAATTCCACTAACTTTCCACGTTAGTGGAACAACATTTTCAATCACTATTTGATACGTTAAAAAATTGAAATAAATTCAATGAATAGACAGCAAACAGACCGAAATAGACAAACTGACACCTATTCTTATAATACAACCACTGGTCCCAACCCCTCCAACAGATATAGGCATACGTTGTTGTATTCGTGCATATTGTTTATTCACATTAGATGTCTCTATTCGTTTAAAACTATTTTGTTAATTCAAAATCATTCGTGTTAATAGTTTTTCAATAAAGTACTTAATAAAACGCGATAAATAAATAATCGCTACTTTGTATTAAATACTTATACAAAGTATAAAAACAAATATATTGTTCTCATAACTCAATTTACTAATGTGTTAAAAATATGAGCCGTTAATATACTTAAAATTAAGTTCAAATAATTAAATTTTAGGAAATACTGGGCTGAAAACTGCATAAAATCACAAAATTTTTAATGACATATTCGGGCTAAATTTGAACGAATTTAATTCAGGATTGTATGCCATTCACAACATAACTCTTTGTTTATTAAACTTATTCCTGAACCACTGTTTATTAAAAATAGCACTTAACATCCCAATCTAAGTTTCTACTAACACTGAGTTTTCAAATTTTGAAAAATAACTCCTTTTTTCTTGATTTTCAAAGTATTTTTTATTGTTATACGTAGGGTTATTCACATAAATTTACACACTTAAACGTTGCTCTAAAAACTATGATACCATTAAGGCATGCGTTTTTCTGAATAACCCTAGGCAATCTGACTTTTCATCAAGTGTTTCATGTTCACCATCGGAGTAACAAGTTCTATAACGTTCGTAGATATTTGATCTGCTATACTACATATGTCTGTTAAGAGAGCCTTTGATGGCTGACTTTTTGAAACATAGAGCCCAACGCAATAAATATAAAAAT